>JAOQMS010042929.1:0-12769 GCA_027563885.1 Erythroxylum longipes
TATTATGTTAAATATTATTCTATTCTATCTAATATATTAATTCTATTTAATATAATATTATGACTTAGTCACAGGTGGTATTACGAAAAATTATTGAGGGTATATTAGGTAGTTTATATTTATTAGTTTACGTTCCATCCTAAACGCCCCAAATTGGAGATTTCTTATTTTTACTATTTAGGATGGAATGGAATGTAACATGAAACCCTTTGCTTCCATCTCATTCCATTCTATTCCATTATAAAACTTCCTTTCAAACGATGGAAGCATGTTACGTTCTATTTCATTCCATCCTCAACCGCTCAACCAAACAGAGCCATAGAAAAATGATTTCTCGATCCACTAGATACAGCACTAGTAAAGATATACTGTTATGTCGAATTTATATGGAGATTTCGTAAGATCCGATTATTGGGAGGCATCAAACTTCTAACCACTTTTGCGGTCAAATTAAAGAGGCATATAATAACGAGGCAACTGATGGGTGGGAGCAACGTAACAAGAGATCTTTATAAGAGTGATGGAGGAAAATAGCGCAAGCTATTAAAAAATTACGAGTATGCATCAAACAAGTAGAAAATATGAATCCCAGTGGTGCATCTGATCAAGATATTGTGAGTTTCCAAAATCTTTAATTCTTGCAATTTTATATATACTTGGTAGCTGGATAACTAACAAATATATATACATTGTTTGCAGCTGGATCGTGCAAAGGTGTTACTAACGCAAGATGTTAATTGCAAAACAGGTTTCAAATATGATTATGTATGGAACATTGTTAAAGATTTTGAAAATTTTAATGATGATGTCGTCACACCAAGACAAATTTATCAGAAGCAAACTTCCAGCTATGTGTCATCAGAATCTGATAATCCAACACCTGAATCTCAGGTACCGGTATCTCCTGTGCTTTCTAATTTCAATATAAATTTGAATGATGACAAAGTCGGTGACTCTTCATCTAAAAGGCCTATTGGTGTGTAAAAGGCCAAAGCGAAGAGAAAAATAGAGGAAAAATCTTCTTTTGAGATAAATAACCTTAAAGCTGAAAACCCAGAGCTTATTAAGTTATTGAAAAAACAAAGCGAAGATAGACAAGTAACGCTTGAAATGACTAGACAGAAGATGGAGATTCAGAGACAAAAGTTGGCTTTGAAGCAATAGAAAGAGGAAATTAAAATTATATCTCAGGACTTGAATCAAATTAGAGATCCTGGTCATCGTGCTTATATTGCAGCTGAACAAGTACGAATTCTATAACAATCATCCCATCAACCTCATTAACATTAACCACAACCACAATCACAACCACAACCACAATCACAACCACAACCACAACCAAACTCGCCAAATAATATTTTTGGCGAATATTTTACTAATATTGGTAGAGATGGAACTGATCTACTTGATTATTAAATTTTTCGATTTTGTAATAGTAATTAATTATATTTTGCTTGTATTTTGTTTATTTATTAGTTCATATATGTGTGTTTTAATTTAGTTTGTCTTTGTTTGTAATCCATTATGTTATTCGACTATTAATATAAATATATTTGTGGTTTACTTATTTAAAGTTTTTCAGTGGATATTTTTAAATTTATTATTTAAAATATTTATTGATAAGTAAATAATTATAAAGTTATAAATATATAATGAAAATATTATAAACATGAGACTAAACCTTAAAATTATTATAAAATTATAATTACTTAAATAATCATATAATAAAAATATTGAAATATTGTTTAAATAAGAAAATATAGAATGAAAAAATAAAAAATGAATTAATGTGCTCCAAAATGGAGGAGAATTTGGTGTAGCACTATAGCATTCCTCCAAAATGGAGGAGAATTTGCCGTTGGGTTGGAGTGATTTTTTTCTCCAAAACGGCGTTTCTCCTCCATTTT
Source organism: Erythroxylum longipes (assembly GCA_027563885.1). Lineage (NCBI taxonomy): Eukaryota > Viridiplantae > Streptophyta > Magnoliopsida > Malpighiales > Erythroxylaceae > Erythroxylum > Erythroxylum longipes. The sequence continues at coordinate 1,908 of JAOQMS010042929.1, forward strand.
GTAGATAGGTTGGAGATGCTCTTAATCGTCATCATCGCCTAGCTGTGCAAATCCTGGTCCAATGGTTTTTTGCAACAGATCATGATGTTTCACCGGAGTTTTTATATGACATTCAGCAGCAGTTTCCGGCGTGTTTGATTTTTGTGAGGAAAGATGCAAACCAAAAAGTCACATATTTGCTTTACAACAATTAATTTCAAGGAAATGAAGGGAGATTTAGAGTAAGCGCTTGAACAACGTCTCGTCTCCGATGAGGCTCATAAGGCGTTCGCCACTCTCCATCACACGTTCGACTAGGTCAACTCTAGCTTCAAACCAAGTTCAGGTACTTCTTTTATTAACTCCCCTCTTGTTCTTTCTATGTGCTCTTTAGGTTTTCTCCATCTTCATTTCTAGATCTGACCCTCCCCCTAATTATTCGTCTCGATGATCTGTTTGTTTAAGACGGTGTTGTTTGTTTCGATGCTCCTTTTGGGAATAGTAGAGAATAAAAAAGATCCTTCCTTTATGTGAAAACAAAAAGGCTTTTTACCCTTCTCCTTCTCCTTCCTCCTGCTTTTATGTTTTCTTCTTCTGCTTCTTAAATCCACTAGCTTAATTATGATTATGCTCCAAGGTACCATCTTTTCTTGTTCTACTTTTCACCTTTTTAAAATATTATCCCATTTATGGGCACTTTTAGTCTGCTACCTATTGTGAGTTTGACCATTTATTACTAACAATAAATGTGGAGAAGATTCGGACGGTGTAAATGGGTGCTTCAAGGTTTATCAAGTGCGTGACGGTCAGTGATGGCGACATCAGTAAAACTTGTTTGCTTATTTCCTACACAAGCAATACTTTCCCTACGTTGGATTTAGTATCAATGAATAGGGTTTTGCACATGCATCTTTAACAGATGGGTAATATTGAAATACCTAGGTAAGTTTTTCAATCAACTTCTTGAGTGTTGTACATGGATTAATTTTGTTCAATTTCAAATGGGTTTAGTGATTTTCACTTGATTTTTGCTCAATTTTTGCTCCAAAATTCCCATACTAAGTACTCTTACTCCCAATTTTGTTTTCTGTTCGATTTTGCCTATCGGAGTATTGTTCAACTAGGTTTTGGATTCGGGCTAGTTGCATCAATTATGTTTGATTTTGATCATGAGGGGTTTAACGACTTTTATCATTTCATGTTGCGATGTGTTATTTGACCTCATAGCCCTTATAGTGATAGAATTTTGAGTTGTGGGTTTGTGATTGTGCAGCTGATTTGGAAGTGTTATTGTGCTTCTTGCTTGTCTTCTTTTGATGCCATCAATTTGTGCCATTGGAGATAAGCAAAGTGTAGGATGGATGGGTTATGCTATAATAGCAGACTTGTTTTCTGTCTTTAGTTTGCTATGACTTTGTGTCATTTGATGCCATCACTGTGCTCCTTATTAGTTAACAAAATGGGATGTTGGTATAGAACTGCTGTTTCTCTGTGTTTGTATTGGATTTTGTCAGTTCTATACAGCACTATGGTTTGCTTAGCACCATTCCTGACAACAACAATCTTTTCTCCATATATTGAACAGCCAAACAGAGAAGCTTTTTATTACCTTTTTATTGTTCTATTATTTTTCTTTTTGGTTCCTGTTTCATATCTTCTTTGGATCTATTTTATTTTATTTACCTACTTTTTTAGCATATCAGTTTTCATATATTCTCTTTTAACCTACATCACTTTTTTTATTATCACATTCGCATGTGGGTCTACTGGAAACAGCCTTTCTACTCTGTAGGGGTAAGGCTGTGTACTATCAGATCTCCCCGGACTCCGCTTTGATGCGGGACTCAGACTGGGTGTGATGATGATGATAATGATGATGATGATTCAGCAGTGGTTTCCTGGTGTGAACTTTGTAGATAAGGTTCTTAAGGGGGAGGTGTTAAAACTAAAACAAGTGTATAGGAGTAAAACAAGTTGAACTAAAGAAACAAAAAAACTAGTATGGATTATATCGTTGAACAAACCACAACAGTTCTTATAAATAGACAAAAATATAATGAAAAATTCCTACTTTTATGCTGTCACTAACACACGGTGCAAACTAGTGACACTAACACCACTAACACATGATAACCACTAACAACATTAATGCCACAAACATTACAATTTAGAATTTAACTCTAACAGCCTCCCTTAATTCTAAATCTGAAAGACAACTACTCCAAGCATCTTTCTCAAAAAGCATCATACTTCAATGGTTTTGTAAGGATGTCAGCCATTTGATCCTCAGATTTGTAATATTTCAATTCAATCACTTTCTTGTCAATTAAATCCCTTAAGAAATGAAAATGAATATCTATATGTTTACTTCTCCCATGTGCCACTGGATTTTTTGCCAAGTTAATAGCTGAATATTGTCAACAAAAATCTACACAAACCCTTCCATTAGATTATGCATATGATTCATCACATTGAGTAACCAAATAGCTTGACTAGCACTTGTTGAGGCAGCAACATATTCTACTTTACAAGTTGACAGTGCTACAATGGACTTCTTCTTTGAAGACCATGAACAAGCAATAGATCCATAAAAGAAGCAGTATCTAGTAGTACTCTTCCGGTCCTCTAAATCTCCTCCTTAATTCCTATCAGAAAAACCAACAAGAGAACTACTAGATGTAGAAAAAAACAGACCATAATCAAAAGTACCCTTTAAATACCTCAAAATGCTCTTAGCAACCTACAAATGTGACTGACATAGGGCCTCCATAAATCTGCTAATCATGCTGACACCATATGTGATGTCTGGCCTTGTACACGTAAGGTATCTCAAGCTACCAACAATTTGCTTGAAGTAAGTTAGATTAACAAATGGTCCTTTTCCATCTTTAGTCAGTTTTGTACCAACCTCTATTAGAGTTCTTGTGTAATTGCCCCCTTGCATATTGAACTTCTTTAAGATGTTAGAAGCATACCTCTTTTGTGAGATAAAAATACCATCATCTTTGTGAGAAACTTCTATGCCGAAGAAATATGACATTAGCCTAAGATCTGTCATATCGAATTCTTGCATCATGGATTTCTTGAAGTCTTCAATCATTTGAGGATTATTCCCTGTAAAATTCAGGGCATCGACTTAAAGACACAATAACAAAGTATCACCAATGCCATTGATTTTCACATATAGAGCATGTTTAGATGGACATTTCTTAAATCCAACTTTAATAAAGAAGGAGTCGACGCGCTTGTTCCATATTCATGGGGCTTGCTTGAGACCTTACAATGCCTTTTTAATCTATAAACCTTGTCTTCTTTTCCTTGCTTCAGGAATCCGAGGGGCTACCTGACAAAAACTTCCTCTTGAAGTGGATCATTTAAAAAAGCCGACTTTACGTCCATTTGATAGATCTTCCATCGATTATGCGCAGCTAAGGCAACTATTAGCCTTATGGTTTCCATTCGAGCTACAGGGGAAAATACATTTTGATAATCAAGTCCAGGCCTCTGTTCATATCCCTTGCAACTAATCTTGCTTTATACCTTTCTACCTCTCCATTTGCCTTTACTTTAGTCTTGAAAACCCGCTTCACATCAATAGGTTTGTAGCCTTGCTGAACATTAACAAGCTTCCATGTGTTTTTCTTCTCAATTGAATTCGTTTCCTCCACCATGGCTTTTGCCCACTTAGGATCTTGAATAGCTTCTTAAAAAATAATAGGTTCACAATCTACATACTTAACAAAGTGTACCATGTCTTCATCATGATCAATGGTATCATCAAGAGTTACCTCATAATCTTGTAGAGTGCTAGGAAGTTGTCTTTGTCGCTTTGGCCTCTCTGTAACAACAGGTACTTGTGATATAAGCGAGGTTGGTGCAATTTCTTCATTTGTGTGAAGAGCTTTAACTTAAGTGGCCTCTTCAACAAGTTTAATGGTTCATCTTTGTGAGTCTTTTTGTGTGTTTAAATGCTAATTCCATGCTTCATCTTCAGCAAAGATTACATCTCTGCTTACAGTCACCTTCTTTGTTATTGGATTAAAGAGCTTGTAGCCTCTATATGAGTAACCCACAAAGATAGTTTTCTCTCCATGATCATCAAGCTTCTTCCTCATTGGCCCCGGTATATAGGTGTGGGTAGTAGAGCTAAACACTTTAAGAAATAGCTTCTGCCCAAAAAGAATTAGACATTCCCTTCTCCGTTAACATACTCCTCAACATGTCCAAGATGGTCCAATTCTTCTGTTTGGCAACCTCATTGTATTGCGGAGTGTAGGGAGGAGTAATCTGATGCTGAATTCCATGTTCATCAAGAAACTTCTAGAATTCAGTAGATGTATATTCATCTCCGCCATCTGTGCATAATGTTTTAATACAACAACCATTTTGTTTCTCTACATGAGTCTTGAACTTCTTAAAGCATGTAAAAATTTCAGATTTTCTTGGCAATAAGTAAACCCAAAAATGTTTTCTTAAAATCATCAATAAAGGTCAATAAGTACTTATTATTACCGTTTGACTCAACATTTATTGGACCACGCACGTCGGAATGAACTAGTTCAACTGGATGGTTTGCTCGTTGATTATTTCCAACTAAAATGGCAATCTACTCTGTTTGCCAAGTACACAAGCTTCACATAGTTGATTTGGATAGTCTGTGCTTGTCAAGCCTTTTACCATGTCGAGTTGAGCATGCAACTTCAAGCTTTAGAAATTTAGGTGACCAAATCATAGATTCCAAAGCCAAAAATCATTTTTTACCATTGTATTAAAGCATGCATGGACATCATTTGAAATGTCAACCCGAAACATGTTGTTCTTTGTCAAAGGAGCCTTTAGAATGAGTGTGCCTTTTAGGTCAAAAATTGAAAGATGGTTGTCTTGAATGTACATCTCATATCTAAGTAGACTACTCTTCATATGAGGCACGTAAAAGACGTCTGTAATATAAATGTGATTTCCATTCTTCAACTTGATTAAAAATTTTCCTTTCCCTATCACCGGAATAGTGCTATCATCGGCAAACTTTACTTTAGATTGGACAGACTCATTAAAATCAATAAAAAACTCCTTTTTACCATACATATGGTTGGTGCATCCAGTATCAAAAAACCAAGTGTGGTAGTTCAGTACTTCGTTGGTGGCCGTAACCATCGAAAGGGCATGGTTCTAGTCATCATCTTCTTGCGTACAATGGGCCTTTTGATCATTGTCTTTATATCTGCACTCGTTAGCGTAATGACCAAATTTTTGATAAGAATAACATTCAACATCAGACTTATTGTACCTTCTTTAACCACTACCCTGAGCCCGAACTCTAAAATTTTGATGTCATTGATGGCTCAAATATAATTTGTTCTGGTTGTTATTGTTGTGCCAAGCTTCATAATTATGACCATCATGATTTCTGCTATTGTAATGACCACCACGACCTCATCTTTTACTGCATGAATTTCCTTGCTTTTGTGTGGTTTCACCAGCTTGTTCAACTTTGATGGGAACTGAACTTTGAAAGGCTTGCGCAATTGGCTTCTCCAGCTACCTCTCATTCATCTATTGCTCATGGGCTTGTAAGGTACCTGATACTTCATCGACAGTCATCAAGGATAAATCATGAGCTTCTTCAATGGCCACAACTACATGATCAAATTTGGGGTTTAGTGACTGCAAAATCTTCTCCACCTTTGCTTGCTCCTGGTACTCTCCTCCATATGCCATCATTTGATTTGTCAAAGTAAGAAGAAGACTTACATAATTTGCCACCGTCTCAGAGGCTTCCATTTGCAAGATTTTATATTGACGCTTTAAGGTTTGGATTCACACTTTCGTAAACTTCTCTGCACCTTTGTACCTTATCAGCAACATATCCAGGCTTGCTTTCATGTAGTTGCTCTAGCAATCTTCTCAAAGACCTCTTCATTAATCCCTTAATGAATTAAATACAGGGCTTTCTTATCCTTCTTCTTTTTTTTTGATATACATTACGTATCTTAGATTCGCCAGCTTAATCTTAAGCCCCTAAGAGCCCACCCTAAGAGCCCTAGAGGAGGTAAATCTGGAACTCCAAGGTCCCTTAGGTTCCTACGTAGCTTGTACACTTCTGCGCATAAGGAGTCGTTACATATTGATTGGTCAATTGCTGATTGATCACTAGCCCTACTCAGCATCAGGTTCCCATTATCCCCATGTTCCTTAGTAGTTCCAACTCCCACACTGTCGCTGGAAGTGAGAAGTCTGCAATTGATCCGACCATGGAGCATACCCAGGGAGCTAGAGGATCATCAACAGGAAAAATTCCCCCTCTCTCCTCCTTTTTGGTGACTCGAACTCAAGACCTCCTGCAAAAGAGAGCCTTCAGTGAGGAGTTGAAACCAATTAGGTCACTCTTACTTGTCTTTCTTATCCGTGTTCTTGTCATGATGGGTTGCCTCATATGTACCATTAGCATTTTCTTCGAAATCAACGAAGTCATTCTCTATGACATTCAACAACTCATAGTAGTCAAAAAGTACTCTCATCTGAACAGTCCACCGAATGTAATTTTTCCCATCCAAGACAAGAATTGAAATTTGGACCGAGTCGTTCATGGCTATGGCTCTGATACCACTGTTAAAACTAAAACAAGTGTATAGGAGTAAAACAAGTTGAACAAAAGAAATGAAAAAATTGATATGTATTATATCGTTGAACAACCCACAGCAGTTCCTATAAATAGACTAAAATATAATGAAAAATTCCTACTTTTATGTTATCACTAACACATAGTGACCACTAAACACACTAACACGTCATAACCACTAACTGCATTAACACCACTAACATTACAGATCAAAATTAACTCCAACAGGAGGGAACTGATAGGAGTAGAAGTTGATGGAAAACCATTAAGAAGTTGACATACGATCCAGGCTGCAGTAAGAAGAAGACGATGAATAGTACTATACCAAACAGTGTCATAGCAACTTATGATAGAATAACGATGATCGTACATAGATACGACGTAGTGTAGAAATTATGAGTAAAAACAAATTCGTGTAGTAAATCACGTGACTGATAATAACTGATACATCTCTAACAGTTATACTAGTCATTATATAGTCGTTGGAGGAGGGTGAAGGAAGTAACGAATAACATAAACTTTCTCACTCTTAATTCTCTACTATCTTCTTTCAGCTTTCTCTGTTTCTTTTCTTCTAATTCTCAACGCTTCTAACCGTAAAACCCAAAATTAGCTTTTCTGAAAAGAATCGTATCAAGACACTTGAAGGGGACGAGCCCATTTGGTATTATTTATGCTAAAACTGACAATTTTGGTTTGTTTGGTTTTTCTAACAGTGGTTGGGCAGGTTCAATTGATGATCGAAGGAGCACCACAAGTTATGTTGTTACGATGGGTTCTGGTGCTATTTCATGGAGTTCAAGGAAGCAACCATCTACTACATTATCATCTGCTGAGGCTGAGTATATGGATGACACTTTAGCTACATGTCATGCCACATGGCTAAGAAGAATTTTGGATGACATGAAACAACCACAAGCGGAAGCCACAACTATGTTTTATGATAATCGATCAATAATTGCAATGAACAAAAATCCAGTATTCTATAAACGCATAAGACATATTGAAACTAGACATCACTTTATCAAAGAGCTGGGGGAAAAAGGGAGCATTAAAGTTATCCTTTGTAGTACAACTATTCAAGTGGATGATATTTTCACTAAGTGACTTCTATTATAAAAGTTCAAGAGTTTGAGAGAGTTGTTGTGTTAAGGAAAATTCCCGTGGATTAGATGCCGGTTGGATTTAATAGCCCGAATCTTAATAACGAAAGATAAAGAAAAAGTAAAATAAATGGGACAGGATACAAGAATTTATGTGGTTTGGTCAATATGACCTACGTCCACGGCCGGAGGGTAATCCAAATTCACTAATATGTAGAGAATGTACAAAAGTAAAAAAATGGCATAGAAGCTTTCAACTACTACAATTCATATGCGAGAGAAAAGAAAAATGGAGATGTAGTGCCTAAAGGAAAGGGAGGAATGGTGTGTTAAACTCTGCATGTCTCCCATATATTTATAGCTAAGGTTTCAAGCATTCGTCTAAAGCTTCCCTTAATTTAGCCTATCCATGCAGAGAAAATTTTACAAAAGGTGGGAGCAATTGTCAAACATAGTGGCTAAGGCATGCAACAAATGGCCAACAATTTTTGACTTGGTAAAGGGGCCAAGGTATGCAACAAATCTTCACTTTGACTTGGTTCTGAATAATTAGTAATCTGCTCCACCTTCTCCAGCAATGCCCCAAAGGGCTATATCATCAACTATAAACACCAATCAAGTCCAAGCATTGTTTGAACTTACAAACTGGATGAGCCTTCGTAAACATGTTAGCAAGATTGTCCTTAGTGTTTATCTTTTGAATAAGGACCTTCTTTTCTGCAATAGTAGTCTGAATGAAATGATACTTCACATCAATATGTTTTGTCTTCTCATGATACATCTGGTCTTTTGTCAAATGAATAGCACTCTGACTATCATAATAAACGGTAGTAACCTCTTGATGTATAGATAATTCACCGAATAAACCTCTCAACTATAATGTTTCTTTGATAGCCTCAGTAACTGCCATATATTCTGCTTCAGTAGTAGATAAAGCCATTACATGTTATAGAGTAGCTTTTCAGTTAACAACATAACCTCCAGCACAAAATACATAACCTGTCAAAGATCTGTATTTGTCGAGATCACTGGCATAATCAAAATCCACAAAACCAACCAATGTGTTGCTGATTCTACCAAACTTTAAACAAAAGTTTGAATTACCCTTCAAGTATCTGAGAATCCATTTCACCATCTACCAATATTCTTTGCCAGGATTGGCCATATACCTGCTATCGACACTAATAATTTCTAAAATATCAGGACGAGTACATACCATTACATACATAATACTGCCGACAGCACTAGAATACGAAACTCGTGCCATATAATATTCCTCTTCCTATGACTGTGGTGATTGAGTAGCGATAGTCTAAACTGACTAGCAAAAGGAGTACCAACTGCTTTGGCATCTCGAATGCCAAATCTCTCCAAAACTTTATTGAGATAATTCTCCTGGGTCAAGAATAATTTACTAGCTCCTCGATCACGTTTTATCTCCATACAAAGAATTTTCTTTGCTGCTCCCAAATCTTTCATCTCAAATTCACCATGCAATAAGGCCTTTAAATGGTGAATATCTATGACATTCTTAGCAATAATGAGCATGTCATCAATATATAACAACAAATAGTTGAATGACCCGTCATCTAACTTCTGAAAGTAAACACAACTATCATACATGCTTCTGGAGAAACCATGAGCCAACATAAATGAATCAAACGCCTTATACCACTATCTTGGAGACTACTTCAATCCGTACAAGAATTTCTTCAACAAACACACCTGGTCTTCTTTTCCGGCCACTTCAAAACCTTCAAGTTGTTTTATATAAATCTGCTCATCCAATTCGCCACGCAGGAATGCTGTTTTGACGTCATACTGTTCTAATTCCAAATCAAACATGGTAACTAATGCAAGTAATACACGAATAGAGATATGTTTCACCACTGGTGAGAAAACATCATTAAAATAAACACCTTGTACTTGACTGTAGCCTTTTGTAACTAAATATGCCTTGTACCTTACATTTTCAACACCTGAAGTACCTTCTTTTCTTTTGAAGACCCATTTACAACCAACAATTTTCTTACCCTTTGGCGACTTCACCAGAACCCAAGTACCATTCTTGTGCAAAGATTCTATTTCTTCGTTCATAGCCACCAGCCACTTATTAGCATCAACACTTGAAACTGCCTTCGCATATGTGGAAGGTTCACCGTCTCCACCTGTTTCCTGTGTTACTGATAAAGCATATGCAACTAAATTTGTATACCTCTGTGGTGGTCGAATCTCCTGTCTTGGTCTGTCTCTGGCTATGGAATGTTCTTCTTCTATTAGTTCATCTTAAACATGATCAGGATTTGGTTTATCAACTTGATCTGTCTGATGTGTAGAAGACGTCAGTGAAGGACCTGAACTACCAATCTCTAACTCCACCCGCTTCTGTGCATTATCCTCCTTTTTTAAATTACAAGGATTACAAGACTCTTTTTTAAGATACAACATAGAGGACTCATCAAATTTAACATCTCTAGTAGTTACAAATTTAGGTGACTTTGGATCAGGACACCACAAACGATATCTTTTCACCCTTAAGCATAATCAAGAAAAACACATTTCTCATCCCTAGGCTCCAACTTTCCCTCATTTACATGCATATATGCTAGACACCCAAATATTCTTAAAGTAGAGTAATCAGCAAGAGTACTTGACCAAACTTCCTCTGGAGTCTTAAAATCGAGATGAGCATAAAGAGAGCGGTTGACAATGAAGCAAACAGTAGCAATGGCTTCTGCCCAAAAATCAAGTGTCAACCATATATTAAAGATCATACATTGAGCACTTTCCAAAAGAGTCTGATTCATGTGCTCGGCAACTCCATTTTGTTGCGGAGTCATTCCTAAAGTGTGACTAGTCATTTAAGTGTCAACCTTGCATTAGAGATCATACATCAAGTCAAAAGGAATGCAATTGTCTTACCAATATCTGTATATATGGTTTATAACCAGATGAAGAATTTCCTTTGCTAGGAAGTACAGATTAGCAATATGAACTACTAAAAGTATAAAGTTAAGAATAAGTATCTAGTATGTTGTAGAATATAACCATATTTGCCAGATAGGATGTGTTGGACCCTGAATTTTTTTTAATTATTATCGATTTATTTGTTTAATTATTTAATTACGATTTGTTTGTTTATTTATTTATCTTAGAATTGG
>JAOQMS010042930.1:0-12768 GCA_027563885.1 Erythroxylum longipes
CTTAAGTGACTTGCCAATTTTGCCCTTTAGGTTATACACTCTTACAACTTTAATTCCACTAAACCATATAATAAAATCCTACTAATATTGGCATAATAATAGTTCTAAAATTAACCTATCAAAACCTCATAATTCAAGTAAATCATGTTTATTCATCAAGAAAAATTCGGGGGCCAACAATGATGAAAAGTGAATTTGAAATAAGTATGATAGATGAATTAAAGTTCTTTCTTGGATTACAGATTAAAAAAAATGAAGAAAAGATTTTCATTCATCAAAAAAATATATCAAAGAACTTTTAGTCAAATATAAAATGGAAAATGTTAAACCTATGTCAACTCCTATGCATCCGTCAATCGTCTTAACCAAAGATAAAGCTGGTAAAAAGATTGATCAAACTCTTTTTAGAAGAATTATTAGTTCTTTGCTTTACCTAACTGTTAGCAGACCTAATATAATGTTCAGTGATTGCTTGTGTGCAAGATTTCATGTAGATCCTAGAGAATCTCATTATATTGTTGTTAAAAGAATTTTGAGATACTTGGCAGGTTCTACTGATCTTTGCTTAATGTATGAGAAAGGTAAAGATTTTAGGTTAATTGGTTACTGTGATGCTGATTATGCTAGAGATAGGATTGATAGCAAAAGTACAAGTGGACATTGTCACTTTCTTGGTCATAATCTAATTTCTTGGTCAAGTGAGAGGCAAAGTTCAATTGCTCTATCTACTGTAAAAGCTAAGTACATGTCAAATGCAAGCTATTGTTCACAGATATTATGGATAAAGTATCAGTTAGAGGATTATTCTATCTAAGAAGATCAGATTCCAATACATGTTCTATCAATCTCTCAAAGAATCCAATACAACACTCAAGGGCAAAGTGTATTGAAGTTAGACACCATTTTATACAAGACTATGTACAGAGAGGGATCATCAAACTACAATTTGTTGAGACGAATCAACAATGGGCAGATATCTTCACAAAACCCTTAGGTGAAGACAAATTCAAGGAAATCAAATGAAATCTGAATATGGTGATGTTAAATGACCATTCTTCTGAAACTCCATGATCCAGACAATTCGTCCTGAAGAAGCTGAAAAGTTGCAAGTTTTCAGACTAAACAGTAACGGTAACTTTTATTTGGTAGTTTCAATTTCACAATTATCGGTGGATTAGTTGAAAACGTTACAAACGGTAACTTTTCAAGAGTGTATATAAAAAGAGCAATCATTTTAAAATCTGCAACACTTTACACTCTAGAATTTTTGAGAAAAACTTCGAAACCGACTTATTAAGAATGTTCTCAACAAAGATGATCTAACTCTCTGTTCTAAACATCTAACTCTTCTTATTTAATTTTATATCTTTATCTTGATTTTTTCGATATGCTAACCTCGCTTCTTAAAGAGAAATACATTTCTTTGTTTAGTGTTTATCTTTTACAGATTAGAAAATGTCACATCAAACTCTTTTTATTTAATTTCATATCTTTCTCTTGATTTTTTCGATATGCTAACCTCCCTTCTTAATGAGAAATACATTTCTTTGTTTAGTGTTTATCTTTTACAGATTAGAAAATGTCGAAATCTCTTGTCTATAGAAGACTCGTCGATTTCACTTCCTTAAAGAATGCTTGAATGAATATCAAACCTAAGATTGAAGCAATTGGATGGAAGAACTTTTTTAACATCCAAGAGCCAGTGTATTTGAATGAAATATATGAGTTATGGAAGAATGCGAAGGTAGTAGACAACACCTGGGTATCGATGGTAGATGGGTTGTCAGTAATAATCACATAAGATTCTGTGGTGAAGGCTATTGGGTGTCCAAATGAAGGAGCAGAATTGTTCAACAATATAGATTGGATCACTCAAAGCCATATAGACGAAGCCAACATCAATCGATAACTATATGGATTCAATAATCCAGGAGTCAAGAAGTCTTTAACCTTCATTTCGATGGCTAGGGTTCTTCACTCACTTCTTCTCCATTGTATCTTATAGAGAGCAGGATCAAAGGACGTGGTGAAAATGGATGATGAACACTTTCTATTTCATCTACTCACTCACTAACCTTTTAATGTTCCATTTTTAATTCTAAAGTAAATGATAAAGGCTAGGGAAGATTATCATCTGAAGAGTGGTTCTTTACCTTACAGTATACTGTTAACAAGATTTTTTAAAGCATCTGGAATCCTACTTGATAGAGGAAACAGAGTAAAGCTAGGTGTTAAAAGTGTTATCAATGCCTCTAATATTCACAAAATGGGCATCAAGACTGAAGCCAAAGTGGATGAAGATTTCACACTGAAAGCACAGTCTAAGGTGGAGCTTTTAGTAAGACGAAGCAAAGGAAATGTTCCATCTGAAAAACAAACAACACCTCGATCGTCTGAAAGAATATCAGCAAGGGTAAAGGTTGAACAATTGTTTGATAAGCCGATACAAGCTAAGACGACTCCACAGAAGAAGGAAAGCAAGGTTCAACAACTAACTCTCCAAGAGTCTTCAAAAAGGAAGGCTGAGACGCTCCAATCAAGGTCCATGAAGTCAAGAAGGTCACCAAGATTAATGACCTTATGACAACAAGAACAAAAGAAGCAAATAGTTCTGATTTTTAGTACAGACTCTGAGAGTGAAAAGGAGCAAGAGAAACAACAGCAGCTAGTCAAACCAATCGTCTCTACCCTCATACTCAACCAAAACAACTGTCTACAGAGACAAAGAGAAAAAGGAAGTTAATGTTTGAGAAGAAGAAGCCTCAACAACAACTCCCTTTTAAACCAGTAGAAGAACAAAAGAAGATGAAGCCTATTCATAAGAAGAAGGTTTCATCGACTGATATTCCACAAAAGACATAGATTGTTGAAAAGAAAATGAAGACATCGTCTGAACAGTGGTTAGTAACTTTCAACCCTCCTCAACCGATAAAGAAGGAATATTTAAAGATGAATGTTATGGAAAAATCAACACCTGATCGTAACAGAGGTTCAATATCATCAGAGAACCTACTAAACAGAAAGTTCAAGTTCAAGTTGAACCTATAACAGTAAATGATCAGACAATACATCTTCTAAGTTATGAAGAATGAATATTATATAGTATTCTACAAGACAAAAAGGCAGAACCATATCCATTGAAGATTACGAAAAATCCTTATATAATCTATCCAGTGACAAGCAGAACGACAATCAAGACTATACCAATTGTACAACCAAGAATTCCAGCACCTATAGTCAGCAAAGAAAAAGGGAAGAAGAAGAAGTTTCCTGAAAGATGTGAAGTTGATCTCACAAAAGAAGAAATTCAAGCAGCAGTAAAGAAAATAAACGATGTATGTCACGTAACTCAACCTGTAAGCGTCTATGTATCACATCATATGTCAAGGGAATCAAGAAGTAATTTTGGAACATCTACTACATACGAAAGCTTCAAGTTAGTTGGTTCAATATCAAAGGGAAGGTATGAAAGTATCACAATTAAAGGTATCATTTTTAACATAGAAACCTTTGTGCATTTGCTCATTCATTTCAAACCCTTAGGTTTCATTCCTTTAGTTAAAACTATTTTACACCTTCTAGGGCAACTAATTTACAAATTACCTAGACCTGATGATCTTAATATCCTTGCTAAAAATCAACCTTTCAAAATACCCTCTATTAAAATCATAGAATTAGACGATTCACCTAGAAAACCATCTATTTTTGAATATATTCATCCACTTAGTGAAATGCTACAAGATTCTACCATTAATTTGGAGCTCTTAAAGACTTTCATCGAATGGACTGAAGCTAGTCACAAGCAGACGGAAGTTCGGGAAGCCTTAGCTAAAAACATTGAGAAAATCAATACTAAGGTTGATATACTAGGTGATGCAGTGGGTAATCTTCATGAGGAATTAACACTTCTACGTGTTTCTATAGAAGAAGACCTCAAGACGATCTGCACTAATGTTTAACAAATGTTTTCTGAAATTTTAAAGCGTCTGAAATAAACTATCTTTTTGATTAATAACAAATAGGGGGAGATAGGGAGATAGATAGAGAGATAAATAGAACAGTAGAAAGGAGTTTTTTAAATATCATTTTTGTATATTATATCTTGCATTATTCGTATGAAAATTATTTTTTATCTTCTAATACTGTGATTATTTGTTATCATCAACAAGGGGGAGATTGTTAAGTCAAAATGACATTACTTCTTCTATGATTTTGGTGAAAGTCAAATAATAATAATAATAGAAGTGTGTGAACTATTTTGATGAATTTGTTAAGTGCGCAGATAAATATAAGTGGCACAAATCATCAAATTAAGACGATACTTTAGTAAAAGATGAATAAGACGGATCAGATAAAGTGATTAAGTCTAAGACATCAGACGAAGCATACGAATCTAGGCAAGTCGATGTAATTAAAGAATGTGCTAAAACGTCAGATAGTTAGAGTTGGTTAAAGGACTCAACTAATAACAGACGTTAGAAAACTCGACAAGTAGATTTCTCAAGAAGACCTTTAAAGACTTAGGCTATAAATATTAGTCATAGTCGTAGACTTCAATAATAATTTTACATGTACAAAAATAATTAGAGAAATTTTGTGCTCAAGTGCTTATGCTGTGAAAAATATTCTGAGAGAAGAGAAAAGAAAGAAAGAGAGCAAATACATCTATAATGTGAGTGTGAAAACTTAAACAATATGTTTTCAAGAGAAAGGAAGGCTAAAGCCTGAAGAGGCAAAGGAAGAAAATAAAGAATACTTTGTGAAAGAGACCTGAAGAGGCTCTGTAAGTGTAGAAATAATACTTGTAACATTGAAGGAGATAGTGAAATCTCAGACAAAATCTGAGGACTGGACGTAGCCCAAGGTTAAGGGTGAACTAGTATAAATTACGGTGTCATATTCTCTAATTCTTACCTTTTTAATTTTATTGTTGTTAGAAGAATAGATACTAATTTTTACTATTGCATTACTCATCAAATCAAGTGCATTGTTTAAACTTGTAATCATCTAAACTTGTCAAGAAAAATCCAGAAGATTTTAAAGATTTATATCTTAGACGATTTAACACAATTCAACCCCCCTTCTTGTGTATTTTACATATTATACGTGATTTCTATATTAACAAGTGATTTACTTCACAATTGTCCAGATAAACTTAGAGAGCTTATTATAGGTTTCCCGATAGCTAAGGTTAATTAACGAGCGCTTCATGATTAACTAGGATCTAAAGAAAATTTGAGGTTAACAGAACTTGTCGTTAATCTACGACAAATAATTGCTAAGACTGATTAAAGAACAACAAATCAATGAATTATGCTTAATTAGGGTGTAGGTCGAGATTGAACCAAAGAACCAGATCCTTACCGAATTCTCCATTTTTATCATTTTTGCATGTTTTCTTTAATTTGTTTTTATTAGTCTAGTTTTATTTTATTTTCTTATTTCAAAATCCAAACCCCCTATTAAACCTAAACACCAGTTAATTTCATTTCATAAACTTTTCACACACTTTTTGTGGGATCGACCTAAACTCACCACCGCTATAGTAGTAGTCTAGTTATTTTATTTTGACTAGCGTTACGACATGCCTGTGAAACTGGAGATATCTTTGTGATTCCGGGATGTTCACTGATCCTTGAATCTAAATAAAAGGTGCTCTCATCATGGTGTTAGCCTATGGACTCGATTAAGCTCTCGAACCCTTAATTTATCTAAAATAGGCAAAACTAATAAGCTCTAAAATTGCCCCCGATCTCCACTGTAACCTAGAATAGGCTCCCTAAGTTCAATAGAGAAAATGCATTAGGTACCAAGAAAAAGATAACTTAGTCCACCTACTCATAAGCTCGGAAGGTGTAACCTAAAGGTGTGGGATCCTAGATTAGTTGATTAAGTATCTTAACAAATTTAATTAACCTATTGCTACTTCTGGGAATCACTATGGACTATTACATATCACACGCTCAACCCTAGCCTTCAAATTAGAAAATTACCTAAAGGGTGATCGAGCCTACAAGTAATTCCTAATTCATGACATTCATCGTAAATCCCAAGCCAACCTAGACCTACAGGTACTAATTCAAGACAAGTTCAACTCTATTCTCACAATTTCCACTAATGGAATTAATAGATTAAGACATATGAAAATAAAGCATTGAAAATGAAATAAGCTAGCTAAGCATAACAAAAACTTCTCTGCTCCTTCCTTCTCTCTTCTTCTTCTCTCTTCTTGAAGTTTTCTAAAAGTGGCAGATTATGTAGCCTCCTTCTAGGCCTTCCTCTATTTCTTTATGTAGTATCTTCCATTTAGGGTAAAACCTAAGGTTTTCCTCTACCTCAAAAGTCTAAAAAGCCCTTGAAAAACTTAAGTTCGGAAGATTGCGCACATCTGTCTACACGTAGGCCACGAGCGTGGTCTTTAGTGCTTGATCGTGACCAGTTTATCTACTTTCTGTTATGATTTTGGCTAACTCCCTATGATCGTGGCCCTGTGTTCAAGCTTCTGTCATGATTATGGCTGACTCCCTATGATCGTGGCCCTTTGATCAAGCTTCTGTCACAATTATGGCATATTTGCCACGATCATCGCCCTGGGTTATTTCTCAAGTCTTCTCCGATTCTCCTATGAATACCTTTGATGATTTCTCCTCTATGGATGGCTCTCCAAACTTTATCATTCTTCCTTTTAGCATATATTTGTGTTCATTCTTTTAATCTAAATGTAAACACAAGATGAACACTAATTGAGTATTGAAATACAACAATAGTATTGAAAAGAAATTGAAATGCATAAGAAAATATAAAATGATTCAATGTTATTAATTATAAATCTTGAGAAAATGGCTCAACGAGAATGCTTTTGCGTCACTTTAACTCCTTTGCTTTTAAAATGTACCTAAAATCAAATATGAGCTAAAGTGCGTGTCCTAAACATTTTAAGGCATTAATCACTAAATGTAATGGATTAAATGTAACAACATTTAAGCACATGTCAAGTTCTCCCACACTTAGCTTTTGACCATCTTTGCACAAATCATAAAATAAAAGTCACAAACTAAAACACTTACCCATTTTCCATATTTAATAATAATAGATAGTCATAAGGAAAGATGAATGACTTTTAAAACCCATGATAAGAACTCAGCATTTAAAGATTCTACTCATGATTAATGAATCTTCATCATCCTTAAAAATAGATTAATCAAGTTGTAGACTTGAACAAAATTTGTTTAAATAAGATATTTCTACGGGTACACTCAAACTCCATTCATGATCATAACATTTTACAACTTTGCATTTCACTTCATTTCTCCACCACTAAAAGTCACATGCATAATCATGAACCAAAGGACTTTTCTAAGGTTGTAATGTGGGCAAAGGTAGGTTGAGATATATTTTGGGTAATGTATCATAAAAGCCATCAATTTAGTGAAGGAAAAGTGACACTTAATGAAATATTAACCGCATAAGCTAACATTCATTCAGAATTGGGTACCATCAACTATGATGAATGCAACTATTATATTTCACAGCTTAAATTTAGCTCTCACACCATAAACCACATGAAGCATAACACAAAGAGTGATCCATCCAAAACAACATCTACCTCATATGCACATATCCAAATCACTCATTCAATACAACTTTAGGAGGAAAGACTAATCATAAATACTTTGCAAAACACATGCATTTCTTCCTTGATAATTTAATTCAAACTCACACAAAATTTTCTTTTTCTTTTCCTTTTTCTTTTTTTGTCTTTTTCTTTTTTTCAGAAAAAATTGAAGGAAACTACATTCATATTTGAATTTCATTGATAAGCCATAAAATAACATCTCAACAATTACAACCATCCCACTTATATGTATTCCCCCACACTTAGAACTTTGTATATATATAAATTTAACAGTTAACGAATTCTTCACTACTTTTATAGCTTGGGGAGGACATTTGGTTTAGCTTAAAACATGTAATGTGGTTAGCACAAAAAGAAAAGTTAATAAAGCTCAAGAGGGTTTAATATAAAAGAGTAGACTATTTGACTAATGTAGATCATAAACAACAAAGAATTCCTTATCATTTTCATGATAATGCAAGCGATAAAAATATGGTCTTTAATAGAAAATCAAAGCATAGTTAGGATGCACATGTCATGAAGGTGGCATATAATAAAAGGCAATGAAACTGATGTGGATGTGTTAGTCTAATAAGACTCAAAATTCCACTGGTTTTTGCTTACCACTAGTCACCACTCTTCTAGAGATAATACATAAACTAATCACAAGATCAAAAGTAGATGATAAATTTGACATGGATTTTTTCTATTCAATTCACACTCTAATTATCACTGTATAGTCTCAAAAGCAATAAAAAATGAGAAAATTTTTTATTTTGTTTGCTTGATTTTGAAAACCTCCTAAGAAACCACATAAGTAAAAATTAAGCTAAAAAAACATGCATAAAAGCTAATATCAAACTAAGATCCCCACTCCCACATTTAAAACTTACATTTTTCTTAATGTAACATCAAATGCAAGAAATGGAACATTTAAGGAAAAATAACAAATATGAAAATGTAAAGAGATAGAAATCAACTTCCCTTGGGTTGCCTCCTAAATAGTGCCTTTGTTTATCGTTTTTAGCTCAATTCCATACTGCTTAGTCTTAATAGCGAGGGTTTTCTAACCCTATCACTTCCACATCCTCCACTTAGAATCCTTCATAGAAGTATTTCATTCAATGACCATTGAATTTCAATTTTTTATTTGTCTATAAGCTTTCAATTTCAATTGCACCACGTGAAAATACATTAGTAACAACAAAAGGTCCAATCCAATGGAAACACAATTTACCTAGGAAAAGCTGAAGTCGTGAATAGTAAATAAATTTTCATCTAATCACAAAATTCTTCCTAACAATCATGTTATCATGAAATTGTTTTGTCTTTTCCTTCTAAATTTCTACATTCTTATAAGATTCAAGTCTAAGCTCTTCCAATTCTTGTATTTGTAGTTTTTTTTGTTCATCTACCTCGTCCATCTTCATATTGCATTGCTTAATGACCCAAAAGGCTTTGTGCTCAATTTCCATTGGAAGATGACATGACTTTTTGTAAATCAGTCAAAATTGAGAAATGTCAATTAGTGTCTTGTATGCAGTTCTATATGTCTAAAGAGCATCATCGAGTCGTTAACTCCAATCTTTATAATTTTGGCTCACCATTTTCTTAATGATGGACTTGATTTCTCTATTTGACACTTCAGCTTGCCCGTTTTTCTATAAATGATAGGTTGTAGACACCTTATAAGTAACATGGTACTTCTTTAAAAGATTTGCCACCAATTGGTTGTAAAAATTAGTGCCCTTATTGCTAAACAATTCTTGCAGTGTTCCAAACCTAGAAAAAATGTTAGGCATGGCAAATTCTGTAACAACTTTAAAGTAGTCAATCTTAGTGGCTTTAGCTTCCACCCATTTAGAAACATAATCCACAGCCAACAAAATATAAACCAAACCAAAAGAAGAAGGAAATGGTCCCATAAAATCGATGCCCCATACATCAAAATTTTCAAATGCAAGAATTGGAGATAAGGGCATTTGATATCTATGGGATAAATTACCCAGTTTCTGGCATTGTTCACAAGCTTTGCAAAACATATAGGAATGTCGAAATATATTTGGCCAATAAAACCAAATTCAAGTATTTTCCTAGCAGTTCTATTAGGCCTAAAATGACCACCATAAGCATAAGAGTGACAAATTTTCAAATCGATTCTTATTCATTTTCAGGAATACATCTCCTAATCACTTGGTCAAAACAACACTTCCACAATTGAGAATAATCCCAAATGTAATATTTTGATTCACTCTTTTTTTTATTCCATTTAGCTTTATTCAAATCATTAGGTATCTCATGGTTCACTAGATAGTTCACAATATCAGTATGCCGTGGAAACTTACCTTGAAGTGTTAGTAATTGCTTATCTAGAATACAATGGTATTGAATCCTCTTCGTTCACAACTCGACTCAAGTAGTCTGCAACTGAATTCTCCATACCTTTCTTATCTTTAATCTTTAAATCAAACACTTGGAGCAAGATAATCCATCTAATGAACCTTGTCTTTGCTTTCTTATTTGACAAAAGATACTTTAATGTTACATGATCAGAATATACAATCACTTTAGAACTAATCAAGGAAAATCTAAATTTATCTAAAGCAAATAAAATAGCTAAAAGCTCCTTTTCTATGGTGAAGTAGTTGCATTGTACTGGATTGAGTGTGTGAAAAGCATAATATATAGCATTAGTTATATTGCCACATTTTTTACTAAGGAAAACACCCAAAACAAAATTGCTCACATCACACATAATCTCAAATGGTTGACTCCAGTTAGGTGGTTAAATGATTGGTGTTGAAGTCAAAAGTTCTTTCAAATTGTCAAATACTTGCTTGCATCCCTCATCAAACTCAAATGGCATGTCCTTTTGTAACAAATGAAAGAGACTTGTTGAGATCTTACTGCAGTCTTTGATAAACTTGCGATAAAAACCTGTATGTCCAAGAAAAGAACAAACTTCCCACACATTTATGGGTAGGATAAGTTTCACACAATTTCTATCTTAGCTTTATTGACCTCAATTCCTCTAGATGGGATTAATGTCCCAAAACTATTCCTTATTCAACCATAAAATGAAAATTTTCAGAATTGAGATCAAGATTAGTTTCGATGCAACATTTAAGTACACAATTTAGATTATCCAAGGATGCACCAAATGAATCCCCATAGACAGTAAAATCATCCATAAAGACCTTAATAATGTTTTCAACATACTCAGAGAAAGTACTTACCATGCATCTTTGAAATGTGGTTGGGGCATGGTAGAGCCCAAATAACATAAGGATGTAGGCAAATGTACCAAATGGGCATGTGAAGGTTATTTTCTCCTAATCCTCTGGAGCTCTCATGATTTGGTTATATCCTGAATACCCATTAAGAAAATAATAGTGAGATCATCTTGCAAGTCATTCAGGCATCTGAGCGATGAATGAGAGTGGAAAGTGATCCTTGTGTGTAGTAGCATTTAACTTCTTGTAATTGATGCATACTTGCCGTCCATTTTAATTTCTTTTAGGGATAAACTCATTATGCTCTCTGATTTAATGGTATAGGGAACTAGCATGCAATGTTTTGAAATGCTTCCAGTACTCATATAATGTCTTTGGATGGTGTTGTCAAATTACACAGATTTCCTTTTGAATATTCGTAGCTTAAGAGACAGGGAAGTACTTTTCTAGAAAAATTCTCTGCATCTCATTCGAAGTGGTAATTGATCTAGATGGCAAATAGTAAAGCCAATCCTTGGCATTGTCTCCCAATGAGAATGGGAATGTTTTCAACTTAATTTATGCTTCTTGTATCCCAGCTAGCTTCATGCTAGAAGAGACTAAATGGAACTCCTTGAGATGCTTATGAGGATCTTCACCTAGCATACCACGAAAAGTAGGCAAAAGGTGAATTATGTATAGTTTTGATTATGCATCACATGCATCACATATCAGAAAATACGTAGAAAAAATAAGACAAAACCTAGAAAATACAAAATCAATCATGTTCCATTAGATGTAGTAAAAAAACATGTACTTAAGATGTGTACCTTACAAACTCCTTCATTCTTCGTTGCCTTCATCTCTTCGGGTTATTGTAAACCACAATGAAAAAAGGAGGATGTATCTAATGATATCCACATGAAGAGTAAAGCCTAAAACCTTTTAGGAAGAATGGTTAGAACATACACAAAGTGCTAGCTTTGATGTATGTTCTTGAGAGAATAGTTTAGAGAATAAGTGTTTGTAAGATAAACTCTTCACATTTCTCACTAGTTTTCTTATAATACTATGCACAAAAATGAATGAGTTTCTACCAAATTTTATCCTCCTCTAACCCCAATCATGAATGGAGGCATAATGGGAATTAAGTGGCCATAACTTCCACTTAATTCAGCTTGAAATGTTTGCTGGAAATGTAGATATTTTCCAGGTTGGTATCCATGCAACACTTGCTTTCTTTCATTCCTTTGCAATGTTTCAGATCATGATCATATCGCGAGACAATCCCTAAACATTCTTTTATATCTTGGATTGAAATATATGGGTTTGAAATATTTTGGTGTAAATGAGGAAGTTCATAAACAAAATGTTTGCATTGAACATATTAAGATGAATCTTATGATTACAGATCCTGTAAATAAAGGCCTTCCTCTAAAGATATTTAAGAAACATGTTCAAAGAATGGGCTTTGTTATATCTTTGATTGTATTTGATGACTTTTTGACACTCTTGAGCTCAATAAACTTTTTCTTGTTGGCAATTTTCTTATTTATTATAAATGTGCGCATATAACTATTATTAAATAAGAAATAAAATTATCTATAAGACATTAATGTGGACCTTTATGATATTTATATATCACTTATTTTACCTTACTTGATAAATTAATAGTTTTGTGGTCTCTGGAAGAAAGTATGTGATGATGAAGTGTATGATCATTATGAACCCCATTATATGGTTTATTGTGTTGAGGTAAATTATGAAGATATTAAGAGATTTATTTATTTGCCCCTAATTTTTAAACTATTAAAATAAAGCTTGAAGTTTTGGGAAAAGTGGTAGAATGTTAGAATGTGGCCACATTATATATATATATATATATATATATATATATATAACTATTAATATAATGGAAGAGTTCTATTTGATCAATATATC
>JAOQMS010042931.1:0-12765 GCA_027563885.1 Erythroxylum longipes
CTTCGGATGGGGAAAGCCGACATGGGTCAGCTCGGGGAAGTGGCCGTTCGGTAACTTTGCTGGTTTCTTTGACACCAGGGAAGGTGGTGGTATAGAGGCGTGGATCACTTTGTTACGTCAAGAGATGGCTAGGTTTGAAACGGATCCTGAGCTGATTGCTCTGATATCTCCTAAGCACAAACATTAAGCAGCCAGCAAAGTTTGGGTTTTGCAACTCTGATTTTGCTATCGTCCCAAATTATTCTATTGTTGGCTTGTATTCTTTTTTGTTGTTATTGTTATGTTATGTTGTTGTTGTTTCATCATGATTACGTGAAGGGACTCCGTTTTCACAAAATAAATGTCGAGTTATTTTTCTAGCCGTTCAATATATTCTAGCCGTTCAATGTGTTGTTATTGTTAGCACACACTTGTTGAATATATAAAAAGTAATTATTCAAAAACCACCCATTATAGACCCAAGACGGCAAGACCCCAAATTTGAAGGAGACATTTCGGATAATTTTTAGGTAACATCTTTGCGGTCAAGATGGGAATGGGATAAGAAAATTTCTAACAAGAAGAAGTCAAAAGAAAAGACCCCACTTGTGTATTGTTCCCAGGAATAGTGTAAAGATCAAGAATCGAACCTGAAAGAGTCCCAATCAGCCATTTCTTGAATATAAATCAAAATTCAAACATAATAGATAATGATATGAACGTACTTTAAGGCTAGGTTACTGCCTACCGCAGCCCCAAAAAATATTAAAAAACAAAACCAAAAAGCCAGGAGTCGTTTCTGTACACTCGCTGCGTCTTAACTCATTTTTAGACATTCGTGCCTGTTTTCGCCGGTGGTGGTCTTCGCCGGCATATCATTGGCATACATCGTCGCCTCACTATTGCCTGATACACTATCACCGTGAACAACAATGAATAGCGCACAAATACCTTCTTCTTTTTTTTCATTCGCATAGAACCAAAATGTTTTATTATATTGTGGTTCTATATAAGTCACAATCAAAGTAATATCGATAATAAAGCTGGAGCATGTGCCTGTGTATTTATAATTAAGGAGTCTAAAGCTTGACCTGATTGATCGATAATAAAGCTGGAGCATGTGTCTGTATATTTATAATTAAGGAGTCTAAAGCTTGACCTGATTGAAGATGCCCCGGATGCGTAAAGGAGTGGCAATTGGTGCCTTACGATTGACATGTGGTGAAGATGCCTCTTACACTGCATATAAGTCGAGGAGTGACAACTTTTTCTTCATTCTTCTCATCTAGCATGTTTTAAGTCTTGCCTTATTGGATTGCAATGACCCCATCATTTCATCAAATTAGTTTGTAATCAAGTCTTTAAACTCTTCAATAACTACTACTACATGGTCAAACTTTACGGTAAAACTTAGCAATACTTTTATATGTAAAGTTTAATCTGAAACCTCTTCTACGTAAGTCTTCGTTTGAATTACTATTCCAACTACTATAGACAAAAAAGCTTGCACTAATTCTCCAATTTTCATGTGTTAAGTTTCGAAATCTTGACAAAGAAACCGAAGTTTCAATATAATTATCTTTGAAAAGCTTTGGGATGCCGTTTGTAAATTTCGTCTAAGCTTTTTTAGCAATAATTATTATTGCAATTTTTGAGGAAAATAGTCTTTTAAATACCTTGATGCTGAATGTACTTAAAAATTGTAAAAAAAGAAAAAACAAGTTTAAGAAAATTTAGAAGGAAGTGATCAAAAATGATATAATTCTGCTTAAACTTATCGAAGATATAGCCATTTATAAAAAACTTTGACGTATTAGTAAACGAATAAAATATCTCACGTAGAGAGGTCATTCTTATTCTCTCAAGTCTTTTAAGCATTTTTCTTCAAGTCTTATGTCTTATTTTAACCTAAAATTTTAATGTGTAGTACTTCCTTCCTAGGTATTTAACCTAAGCATTTCTTACATAGTTTAAATTTTTGCTAGTAATAACTTGTTTAATTTATTTTATATTTGTCTTCTCTCTAGTTTTTGTATTTATTAACTTATTTTATCTTTAATTTTTACTCTTTACCTTATTCATATTTATTATATATTTTATTTATGTATTTTTATTTATACACATCTATCTATTTATTTTTATTTATTAATTTTCTTCTTCTTTATGGCTCTTTTTATTTTATTTTATTTTAAATTATTACTATTTTATGATTTTAATATGTATATTCATATATTTATTTTCATGTGATTATATCAAAAACAACATCTCTACCGATTAGCGGATAAGATTGCGTACTACTGAACCTTCCCAGACTTTGTTTATCAGTGAGACTTTCACTGAATTGTTATTGATGTTGTTTTAGTCTTATGAATAGCCTGATGATTAAAAATTAATGTCTTCGAGTCTAATAGCACAAGTGTCCAAGAGCGGAACTATAAGGAGAGAGGGAGTCATAAGGATGATGGTGCTCAGGACGATCCTTTACTACTAGAAGAATGTGATGGTATCGGTAATCTCAGCAGTGCATTAACTCGTATGTGTGATAAAAGATCATACAAGGAAGTTCTGCTACAAAGCCCAAGCCCCATCTCCACATAAAGGGCCACAACAAACTTGCAACTGTAACTACTATAGTTATGGCACCTGGGGTTTCACCTAGCCTAGGTTTTTGTATGCTATTTATTCTCCTAGCCTCCTTCTTATATGAGTGTGAAAAAATACCAAAATTTTAATCAATAACAGAACTTCCTTCTTCCTCTATTATCTCCTTTCTTTATGGTATCAGAGCGAGAAGCGTGAACACAAAATTCTCTTCGATTCACGCACATCACCATGTCTGCTAATAACCTTCTCACTAATGCTTCCACAAGCATCAATCTCTCAAATTTTGTCACATTCAAACTCTCGCAAGATACCTATGTCGTAAGGCGAGATCAGGTCAAAGGAATGGCCATTTGTCACAAGGTCTGGGGTTTTCTCACCGAATAAAATCAACCTCCAAAATGCTACAAGATAATAACCAACAAAGCCTCTAGCGCAAAAAAAGTTACTGCAACAATCAAAGATGACGCCTCTTCTATCATTGACGATTCCAAGGAAGTCGAAGAAATCGAAGAATTCACCACCTGGCAATAAACGAATCTAACACTACGAGGCCTCTTGATTGAAACGTTGGCTCATGAAGTGCTCTGTCTTGCCATCGGACACGAGACGTCCAAAGAACTGTGGGATGCTCTCAAACAAGAATTTGCTAGTTCATCGTTGGAGCGAGAGTTCACGCTCTAACAACTCAATTGCTTCTGAAAGGACTCGTCCACATTTATGACCGACCACCTTCACTCTTATAAGTCAATTTACAATAAACTAGTAACCATTGGTAAGCCAATTTTAGAGAAAGATAAAGTTTATTATCTATTGATAAGCCTTGGACAAAATTACAAAGATTTAATCACATCCATGTTAAAGCCACCTCTGCCCACTTTTACTGATTATGTTTCACAAGTTACTGCTTATGAGGAAAGGGATATTTATTTCTCAAACAATGGTGGCTTGAACTATGCATTCGCTGCACAGTAAAACTACCGATTCAATAAGGCGAGCAATCAGAATTCGTAGTCTTTAATCCAACGTAACCCAAGTTCTCGTCGTAAGGTAAAGGATTCTAACCTACGATTGGCTCCTTGTTCAACAAGTCAGCTTCCACTCAGCAGGACTTAGCCGGACTTATTCGACTCCTGTAGCAACACCAACTGCAGGGTGATCCTTCACGCAGTGACTACCGTGGCCAGTCCAAGCCACCACCACTTGGATGTTGTCGCATGACTCCATAAGAGCGGGAGTTATACCAGAATGAAACATGCTAATTCTGTGAGAAACAAGGACACATTGCCAAGATTTGTTGGGACTATCAACATAATTCTGGAGGAAATAACTTCGATCTTCCTTAAGCGCTATCAGTCGTCACTCTTGACACCTCACTTCTGGACACTGAATGGATTGCAGATACCAGTGCATCGAACCATATGTCTCACAACTCAGGTATTTTCTCCACTTTTCAAAGATAATTTGGTAATGACTATGTTGTTGTTAGAAATGGTTCTACACTTGAGATACAAGGTATTGGTGAAATTCCCATTAGCAATGGTAAGAACACGATACTTCTTAAGGGTGTTTTGCTAGCTCTAAAACTAACACCAAATTTGCTCTCTATTTTGCAACTCACCATGCAAAATAATGCATCTTGTGAATTTACTGACGACTTTTTTTGTGTGAAGGAGCGACAAACTGAGAAGATACTTCTGATAGGACAACGTAAAGAAGAACTTTATGTCCTCCCTAAAATGCACTCTGCTTTGCTTGCTCGCACCAAGTATGTTAGTGACATTGCATGGCATCAATACGTCGGACATTCTCAATTTTCTAGTTTGCAAATTTTAGTTTCAAATGGTTCTACTTCTATAGGTTCTTTCGCTAGAAACAAAGAATCATGTATTGGTTATTGTTTAGGCAAATTTGCTAAACATTCCTTTTCTTTATCTGAAAATAATACTAATGAACCTTTTGCAAAGATTCATTTTGACCTTTGGGGTCCTGCACCAAGTACTTCTATTGGCAATTTTCATTATTATGCTTTGTTTGTCGATGATTTCTTTTTGTTATATATGGTTTACTCCAATGAAAACAAAAAGTGATTTTGTCAATGTTTTCCTTGCTTTTGAACAATATGTTCTTCACCAATTTGACAAATGCATTAAAGTGTTTCACTCAGATAATGGAGGGGAATTCATCAATCAGAAGCTAGTTGCTCACTTTCAAAATGTCGGAATCCTTCACCAACTTTCCTGTCCCCGCACATCAGAACAAATGGGTAGCGCAGAACGACATCATCACGTCATTTGCAAACATGGCATGGCCATAATATTCTAAGGTGGTGCTTCGAATTTCCTGTGGACCGAGTCTTTTGCTACTGCAATTTATTTAACTAATAGACTACCCTCTTTAGCTTTAGGGTACGAAACCCCATATTACAAACTTCACGGTAAACATCCTAACTATGATTCTCTTCATGTTTTCGGTTGCAGGTGTTATGTTATGTGTGGGATACTAAGAAAAACAAATTCAGTCCGAAATCAGATCCTTGTACTTTCATGGGTTATGGTGAGAGACAAAAAGGATTCAAGTGCTATCAACCTCAAACTCGAAAAATCATCATGTCTCGCCATGTCAAGTTTGACGAAAGTATCTTTCCGTACAAGGACAATTCTCACTGTAACACCACTCCTCTCAGTGCCTTCCTTAACGATATTCCTTTCATCGTCCATGAACCTACATCAGATTCCTCTCCAACCGCTATTGTACAGCTTCCTCCACTACTACTCACACCAATCGATAACACCAACATCCCGCCACCTAACTTTTCGATGCCATCGCTCAACTTACCAGAGCCCCCAACAACGAGCTCTCCACCGCATCACAATATAACATCTAAAACCTCACCACCGGTAACTGTGACTCCTTCCATCGAGCACGTCCTCCTAGGATCCTCTAGTGTCGCGACACCATCTGCTCCAGAACATTCATCCAACTCTACCTCTATTTCAGTTTCTAATGGTTCTCCCTTAGTTTCCTCTAATTGTTCATCTTCTGACGTTTCAGGTCCTCCATTCGCTCCAACTCCACCGCCAGTGCATCCTATGATCACTCACCGTCGTGCCGGCATAGTCAAACTGAACCCTATATATGCACTCACGATGTCATATGCTCACATTTCGTCAATTCCTAACTCCACCAAATCCGCTCTTAATCATGAAGGTTGGTACAATGCCATGGTTGAGGAACTCCACGCCCTTCAAGACAACAACACTCGGACACTCGTCAAATGACAACCTCACATGCATGTTATTGGATGCAAATGGGTCTATAAGACCAAACTTCATACTGATGGCTTTTTAAAACGTGTTAAGGCCAGTCTTGCTGCCAAGGGATTTCATCAAATCGATGGAGTCAACTTTCATGAAACATACTCGCCCGTCGTTAAATCAGGTTCAATGCAGTTACTTTTAAGTGTTGCTCTTGTTAGAAATTGGCAGGTTCGTTAATTGGACGTCAAAAATGCTTTTCTCCACGGTCATATAACCGAAGACATCTACATGGAACAACCACCAGGATTTCGTGATGTGCTATCCCCAACACATGTCTGCAAGCTTCATCGTGCTCTCTATAGATTGAAACAAACCCCACGTGCTTGGTTTGATCGTTTTAGCATCTTCCTTCTTAAATTTGGCTTTCGGCGTAATTTTGCAAATTCACCTCTCTTTGTTCTTAATTCTTCGTATGGTATTCTTATTTTAATTTTATATGTTGATGACATGCTCGTCACTGGCTCTAATGAAAATCTTATTAATCACTTTGTTCATTTATTTCATATAGAATTTGCCATGAAAGATTTAGGACCAATACATCACTTCCTTGTTGTTGAAATTATACACAATGATCGTGGTTTCCTGTTGCTTCAATCTCATTTCGCTTCCACAATACTAAACAAGGCAGATATGACTGATTGCAAGCAGCTACATACATTGATGTCCTCTAAAATTTTTCAGTTGGCCAAGAGCCCTACTCTCGATAATCTAACCCACTACCGTACTCTCATTAGATCGCTTCAATATCTCACGTTCACTCGACCTGACATTGCCTTTGCGGAAAATTTTGCAGCAAAATTTTCTCAAATCCCTACTTTCTTTAGCTTATCATTAGTCAAATGCATCTTGCGTTATATCAAAGGAACACTTGCCTTTGGTATGGAATTTACAGCAGACTCTACACTTGATTTGTGTGCTTTCTTTGATCAGACTGGGGAGGTTGTCCTACCATACACTGCTCTACCATAGGTTACTGCACTTGTCTCGGATGCACAGGTTACTGCACTTTTCTCAGACGCAACCTCATTTCTTGGTGTGTCAAGAAACAACCTACAGTGTCTTGTTCCAGTACAGAAGTAGAGCATAGTGTCATGGCTCATACCACAGCAGAGCTTACTTGGCTCTACTATCTACTTCAAGATTGCGGCATCTCCATCTCTACACAACCAATGTTGTTGCATGACAATCTCAGTTCTCTTCACATGACTGTCAACCCCATATTTTATACTCGTACCAAACATATTTCAAGATCAGTTATCATTATGTATGAGAGAGTGTTGCACTGGGATTACTAGTTACCCATCACATTCCTTCTCAGTCCCAACTTGCAGACATCTTCACAAAACCACAGTCTAAAGCCTCTCTCCCATCGTTACACAACAAACTTTGCCTCGAAACTCGGCATAGTTTGAGGGAGGCTAATAGTGCAAGTGTCCAAGAGCGAAGCTATAAGGGGAAAGGGAGTCATAAGGATGATGGTGCTCAGGACGATCCTTTACTACTAGAAGAATGTGATGCTACCGATAATCTCAGCAAGGCATTAACTCATATGTGTGATAAAAGATCGTACAAGGAAGTTCCGCTACAAAGCCCAAGCTCCATCTCCACATAAAGGTCGGAGCAAACTTGCAGTCGTAATTACTATAGTTATAGCACCTAGGGTTTCGCCTAGCCTAGGTTTTTGTATGCTGTTTATTCTCCTAGCCTCCTTGTATGAGTGTGGAAAAACACCAAAAGATTAATCAATAACAGAACTTCCTTTTTCCTGCATTATCTCCTTTCTTTATAGTCGTTTTATTTATTTTCTTTCAATCTCATCTCCTCATCTGGATTAGCATATCCATTCTCAAGTAAGTCCCATAGTTGAGACTTGAACAAAATTTACATATTAATGCACTAAAATTCATAGCATTGTCTCTTAAATAATATAATTGAAGGATGAGATACAATCACGACACTATCTTTAATCTCCATGAGTTGTACAAAAGAAACATGACTTTGATACAAAAAAAGTTAGGAATTTGAGACTATGAGTAAAGAATTACAAGTAAGGTACTACATAAAACTAAAACTAATTTTTACAAGTTATTTAAAATCAAATTTTTAATTAAATAAATATTTATTAAATTTAAAACGAAAACATAAACAAAAAATTTACAATTAAGTCAAACATACCCTTAATCTCTTTTTTTTACCTTGAGTTCTAATTGCAATGTAATTAGGTTATAAACTTTGTTTTATAATCTTAAGTTCTAATTATAATGTAATTAGGTTTTAAACAGTCCTAATTAATTAGGAGCGAAGTTGAGAATCTTTTTAAATTTTGTGCATTAGGAAATTTTTATTTTTGTTAAAGTTCTTATAGCAATGTTATTACATTTTGATTCTTTCTCTCATTCTCTTAATTTTTTGAGCTCATAAGAAGTGAAATTGTCGTTGTTTTCTCTATATTAGTGAAGACTTTTTAACTTTTTTCCATTGATTGTATCGCTTTTGTTGGTCATACCAAGCGCCAACCACCGCCGGTTGCGAACTGGTCAGCCCAAGCGCTGACATCATAACTGACGCTAGATTTCATGCCCACCCTTTGATTATTATACGTTGTCCTTTCCGAGACCATTTTGGCTTTTCACTTTGTTATTCTATATTTTGTGATAATTAATTTTATTAAACGGGTGAAAGTGAAGAAGACCGTACATAATACCTGCGTGTTATAAAGGTAATGGAAAAGATAATGACATTCAAAACCGTGAATCTTATATTTTAAATGATATCAGAAAAACTGAAGAATCTTAATTACAAAGAATATTTGGAAGTCCGTATTCTATATTCAACTGGATTGACCCATCTTGATTAGGTATTTATTTGAAACAATATGTTATTGATGCGACATTGATATATTAAAATATTAGAGTACGACTCTTAAATGATTTCTTACTTTGAATATGTTGGATAGTTATCTTTGGACTACAATCAATCAAGTCAAATACAATAGAATCTTTAATTATCTTTTAGAGTTGGATAAGTACAAAAGGGCTTTTAATTATTATATTTTAATCATTTATTATAATAACAATGATGATTACTCTTCAAGTTATAATAATAAATATTTCAATATTTAAATTTTATTAGATTATACATGCTTATATTTATTTACCAGATTTAGTTTTTAATAAGAATTTTTTCATAAATTATGATTTTATTTTAAAACAAGTTTAAAATTATTTTTATTCAAGAAATGGCTAACAAGTTAGAAGTAATATTGTATGCTATTGAAGACTTCACATTTTAGCGAGATTTTCACTTAATTTTGTTTTATTTAAGAAATGATTAAATATTTTGTTCAAATTTAACGTAATTTCATGTTTTAAGATATAAGTTAATATTAGTATGTTACAATGGTTAAACTTATAGGTTACTTCCCCCCCCCAAAAAAAGTTAAACTTATAGGTTGGGTTCAAATTTAAAATTTTATAATGACTCAAATTTATATTTAAAATTTAATTATGTTTTATGTGTTATATCGAACATAGGCTTAAAATTTTATAAAAGTCATGGATTAAATGAAAATAGAATTCAATTGGGATAAACAAAATCCATGTATCTATACTGAACATAAGAAATAGAAAACTTTTCACCGTAAAATTATGTATTTTGTTATTTACGTGCATATAAAACGGAATTCATAATTTGAGTGCTCATACGTTTGAACTTTGTATAAAATGACTAAATTCTTATCTTAAGTTCTTCATTTCCACCATCAAGAAACGGACATCCCATATGTAGTATAAGTTTATTTCTTTTGTTTTCGTAATTTTCTGTCTTAAATAAATACTATAAATATCGTAGAATGATCGTATAAAAGTGAGTACGTTTAGTAGAGTACTTTGACATAAAAGTTTCTTTGAAAGCAACTTAATTCATTATTCCCACGACTGGACAATGAGCTGCTAGATATCGATGACTCGATCAAATCAATCATGTCATTAGTTATTAGGAGGAGGGTTAACTGATGTATTCTGGTCTTCACTCTTATAACGGAATACCTTTCAATCGAAAGCCTCTTTTATTTCTTGGTTACGATTGAAAATAGGCTTAGAACTAAAAGGCGCCATGGCGTGACACTAAGGATAATACTTGTATTCTTTGTAAAATGGACTTGGAGGATAAGGATCACTTCTTTCTTCTCTCTGTAGTTTTTTGAAAGCTCTCTGGGCCAGGATTTTACACGATACCTGAGCATGACTATCCTTATACTTAGGAGCATTCTCTAAACTGGGCCATTAGAAACTCAAGAAAGGGTAAGCCTAATGTAATTCTATACAAAGCTACGTTCACTTCTATCATTTACTTTCTTTGAAGAGAGGAATTCTTGCAGGTTTACCAACTAGGTGCCATCTGTACTAATTGCTAAAAATCTTCAGCCTGACATGATAAGTAGATGGAATCTTTAATGTTGTCTTAGCATGTCGTTATAATTAGTTAATTACCTTCTCTTAGTATATTTGTTTGTATTGATTATACTTGAACTCAGTTGTTTTAGTTTTGTCTATAGTTAATAAAATTTTCTTTTTTTAAAAAAAAATCATTATTATATACATGAAAAATAGAAAATATTGTTTGGATAGTTTCTATATTTATCATGATTAATATTGTTTAAATTAATTTATACACTTTCAAAAAAAGAATATTAATTTTAATAATTACTAAAATCATGTGATTTAATGTTTAATATAAATGTTAAATATATCAAATATATTTATTAAAAATAATATTATTTTATTAATTAAATTTTTAAAGAAAAAAATCGAGCTCAAACTACAAATTTTGGGCCGTCTAAACTTTGGTAAGCTCAAGCTCAAGCCCAACTCGATTCAATACCAAATTTAGAAAACAAGCATCGATTAATTTGTATGCTGAATATAAAAGTGTTAAACATACTGTTTAATACGCCCAACTATAGGCAATGAATAATATTAGAATTTCCCTTACCTCTTTGTCGTTGACAGAAGACATAAAGCTTGAAGTAGAGCTGTTGGCGTTTGCAATTTGAGAAGAAATCTCTGCTATCAACCTTTGACAGCTTATGCAAATATTATATTTCCTTATTTGTAAATAATTGTCTTGTTTTTAGGCTGTACATTAGGATCTTAATTGTTCAAGAACCAGTATAAAATATGCGTCTGTATTTGCTGGAAAATATATGAAAAATAATTATTCTCCAACTCTCTTTTCTTCATGGTATCAGAGACATTACCTTAAGAAGAAATTGAATCCTTTCCTGCAATTATGAGTGGGGGAAATCCTCTTCCTATCATTCCCCATAAATCTCGAATCATTATTCAAGACAATGCTCCCCTTCCCTCTGGAATCATCTTAGATGATATGAATTATCCATTATGGTCGCAACTTATGGAGATGCGTATTGGTGCTCGAAATAAATCTGGATTTCTCACAGGTGCAACACCGAAACCAGCTGCAGATGACAAGCAATTAGAAACTTGGCTTCTCGATAATAATCGGGTTAAGAGTTGGCTTATTGATTCTATGAGTCCGCTCTTAATGCAACGATTCATCCGTCTTAAAACAGCCAAAGAAATATAGGAAACTATTGCAAAGACATTTTATGATGGCTCGGATGAAACACAACATTTTGAATTAAATTAGAGATCGTTTACCACTCATCAAAATGGTAGATCCTTATCTTTATATTACAATGAATTGATTGGCATATTTCAGGAAATTGATGCTCGCCTTCAAACACAAGAAGATAATACTGCTGTAATCGTTTCACTGCATAAATATATGACTCGACTTAGAGTTCATATTTTCTTGGATGGGCTTGACCCAGAATTCAATCAAGCTCGAAGTGAAATATTGAGGAAAGATCCACATCTTGATCTTCAGTCATGTTATGCATATGTTCGCAAAGATCAAAACCAAAGACAAACTATGGAGGAACCGAAAGTTCAGCCGGATGGAATGGTGCACTTGACAGCCCGCACACGCCCTACAAATTCCCAACAAGCTAAAGGAAAAAATCTGGCACCAAGGGAGGTAATTATGTTTGCACTCACTGTGGTGAAGAAGGACATTCAAAACAACGTTGCTATGAACTTATTGGTTATCCAGAATGGTGGGATTTTACGTAGAAACCCAGGAAGAAAGTTGGGCAAGCGGTTGTTACTACCACAACAAATGAAGAAGTAGTCGCATTTACTTCAAATTCAGTTGCAGCACACGCTGCAAAGGCTAATAGTCCAGGTTTATCCAATACTTATCTTACTAGGAATAATACATGGATTATTGATACAGGTGCTATTGACCACATGACAAATGATTCTACCCTTCTTTCACATATTCATCCTTCACCTCAACCTCACATACTCACTGCTAATGGAGGAATTGCACCCGTTGTTGGTGAAGGATCAACACATGTGTCAGATTCCATTAATCTTAATACTGTGCTTGTAGTTCCTTCTCTTTCTTCCAATCTTTTATCTGTTAATAAAATCACAAACACCTTAAATTGTACTACAACTTTTTGGCCTAATAAATGTATTTTTCAGGAAATTCCAACACAACGGATTCTTGGCTGTGGTATTAGGCGTGGAAACTTGTACTATCTTGATATGGTCACTTCAAACAATCAAAGAATTGGTCAAGCAAATAAAATTGGGGAGAGTCAAGAAAAAGAGGATATGGCGTGGTTATGGCATCGTCGCCTTGGTCATCTGTCATTTAATGTAACACCCCTGTACCGTAGGGTACGCACCGGGACGCCCGCAGGTCATTCCGGTACATATCCTATGATAAGGGAGCACTACGTGCGATCACTACAGTTACTCCACATGGCATCACATTA
>JAOQMS010042932.1:0-12763 GCA_027563885.1 Erythroxylum longipes
AGAAGCATTGAAGGTAATTAAGTTGAATAAGTTTAATTAAGATGATCAACTGAGGCATAGCCCTTAATAATCACTCTCCATGAATATTCTGTCATGTTTTGTAGTGTGTTCTATTTGCCACTATATTTTCTCCACAATTGGGTGTTGAGAAAATGGAGCTCCATAGGTTACATGAAGTTGTCAATGTAATACTCTCCATGCTGGTAAGTTGGTGATTTCCATTATCAGTATATGTTTCTGAATCTGTTCTTGGTATATCAATGATAGAGCTCCACTATATACTCTTCCTAATTTATATATAAAAAATAGAACTGTTAAACTAAGTCGAGGTGATGATGTTCCTTTTTAGTTTACGATCTTATTTTGGAGTTATTTATCCTTTAGTTATGATTCAGCTCTATATTTTTTACAGGAAATAATTAAAGGTCTTCCCAGGAGGTTAAAGATTGTTGATCTCTCTGCGGTTTGATTCATGCATGTGCTTACTTATTAGAATTTTTTCATGCTTCTGCTTAAAGCAATAGGCATATACAACAAGGAATTGCATACAGCAACTAATGGTTTCAGTGAGGACAACCAACTTAGATAAGGAGGTTTTGGAAGTGTCTACTGGGGTAAAACTTCAGATGTTCTACAGGTAGACTAATTACCTTAATCATCTTACATCTGATTCATGATGGTCTAAACAAAATATGTCCATTCATTTTATGCAATGCAGATTGCTGTTAAGAAATTGAAAGCAATGAATTCGAAAGTTGAAATGAAATTTGTTGTAGAATTGACTATATTCTTTTTTTCTTCTGGAGCTTAAAATTGTATAATAATGGGATGTGTAGAATGGTTAATTGAATTGGTAGCATTTGGTTCGTTGCTTGTTCATTCTTTATATTTTACTTGTTAAATTTTATATTTAAATTACAAATTTCTCTTCATTGTAGTCTTACAACTTTCCTTTGCAATGTATTGATGCGGTGTTTGTCCTATCTGCTACTCCAAACTTGATGAAATAAAATAGATTGCAAACTTAGTATCAACTCTTTATAAAATTCGTAGTTGTTATTGGCTTTATAACTTAGCTTATTTTGGAATGTCTTATGTGTCTTGTATGCTTACTTAGAATCATACTTTGTATGCTTACTTAGAACCATCCTTTCTCTTGTTCATTAGGACTGTGGAGCAGTAACAGCAAATGGGATTTCTTATCTTTTCAATTGCGGAGCACTTGAAAATTGCTTGTTGCATCACAATATGAGGCATTTGTTATTGCAATTTTCTGTTCTATCATTTGTCATAGATATTTTTATCAATATCAAATGAACATAGATCTTGACATTGCCTATATGTTTCGTTCAACTAGAATGTATCATGATCTCATCTTTCTTCATGCTATACCATATGCCCCTTCTTTTTTGTCCTAATGTTTACTTCAACATTGTACCCTTTCGGAGTATAAACTCTCAAATCTATGAACGTACCTACTTTTCTCTTCTTTTGTCCTTCCAGTCAAAGGTAATAAATTTGTTCTCTGGGGTGCGACTGGTACAATAACAACTCAATGAGATCCCAATAGGGCCTCAATTGATCAAAGACATGAATGTGAAATATGGCAAGAAAAGCTTTTGTTGATTCGATCTTCAATCCAATGATTTTTAAACAAATGAATCTTTTCACTGAGCATTAATAAAAGGATCAACAAAAGACGTAAAAATTAAAGAAAGCTTTTGACTGTAATTGTGGTATGCCATTGCCGGATCTGTTAGTTAACAATGAACAATGAACATAATTTATTAAAATTTATTATTATAATAATAAATTTATTATAATAATGTGAGTGATCTA
This sequence comes from Erythroxylum longipes, assembly GCA_027563885.1. Lineage (NCBI taxonomy): Eukaryota > Viridiplantae > Streptophyta > Magnoliopsida > Malpighiales > Erythroxylaceae > Erythroxylum > Erythroxylum longipes. Next base: position 1,840 of record JAOQMS010042932.1, read on the forward strand.
TGATCTTAAAAAAAAGTAAATTGTAAACTTATTTTTAACTAAAACATGGTGGAATTTTTCGATGTAAAAATTGTCTAAAAGAAAAAAATATCGACAGAAAAAAGCATCGAAAATTTTACACAAAGCGTCTAAAATAGTATTTATGTGTTTAAAAAAAGGGTCAAAAATGTATGTTTTCGACACATCTATGTGTAAATAGATTTTCGAGGCTTAGATGCGTAAAAACTCTATTTTTTTTTACTCTTAGATGCGTAAAAAATTTATGTTTTTTTGATAGATTTTTTACGCATCTATGTGTCTAAGAAAACCGTCGAAAATAGTTTTTGTGACACCTTTTTTTTACGCTTTATAAAGCATCTAAAATTATTTTTAAGACGCAGAAAAGTGTCTAAAAACTCTACCTTTTATGTTAATAAACTCCATATTTTGTTGTGGTGAACTTATGTTCCCTTTCCTCACCATCACTAATGCAATTACATAGAAACCCAAGGATATAAAGGTTCAATCAACGCAAACAACTGAAGAAATCTATTCAACCACAACAATTTTTGATTCGGTATATATAAGACATTAGAAAACAAACCTAGAAGAAATGTCAGAAAACTTACATGCTTGAGCTTAAAGCTACGAGATGATAGTTAGTGGGAAGCTAAAAAGACAAAATCGAGAAGAACAGGAGAAGAATGATTGAAAAAAGAGGGAGAAAATCATTTTTGTATAAGAGAAAACATAGAAGAGTAACGAAGGAGAGGGAGGGGGGAAGACTGTCTTTATGATTTTGTATAAGATGGGACGACGTCGTTTGTGTTGAAACAAACGACATCGTCCCACTTAAAAAAAATTTCACCGTTGAAACATTTTGCGACGAAATCACATTTCTTTGTGCATTGCCCACATTTAGCGACCTTATTTGGAAAACATTGCCAATACATTTGGAAAAACACGACGACTCTGTATTTCGTCGCAAAATGTTATACTTTTGCTACGAAAACAAGATAGCGTCGCAAAATGTATTGGGCTTTAATAAATAATAATATTATTATTATTATTAATATAATAAATTAAAAAATTTAAAATAAGAATAATAAGAATAATAGTTATAAATAGTTTTATAATTATATTACAATGTCTTGTAACATTATTATTTATTTTTTAAATTACAAAAAGTAAAATTTTAAATTTTTTTAAATACATTTTTGGAAATTATAATAATGAAAATGTATAATTTTGTGAAAATTGTAAGTCAAGTTTAATTATTTTAACGGTTAACAAATTAATTTTTTATATGGAATAGGAAAATAGATATATTAAAAATTATTTATGAACTAGCGAGCTTTAGCAACGAACTATGTATTAGTCGCTACATCTGACGATTGTCGACTCACTACAACAAAATATGGAGTTCAATGACACAAAAGGTGGAGTTTTTAGACTTTTTTTACGTCTTAAAAATAATTTTAGATGCTTTATAAAGCGTAAAAAAACAAGTGTCCCAAAAATTATTTTCGATGATTTTCTTAGACACATAAATGCGTCGAAAAAACATAGAGTTTTTACGCATCTAAGTGTCAAAAATCTAAGCGTCGAAAATCTATTTACACATAGATATGTTGAAAACATACATTTTCGACGATTTTTTTAGACACATAAATGCTAGTTTAGACGCTTTGTGTAAAATTTTAGATGCTTTTTTCTGTCGATATTTTTCACTTTTAGACAGTTTTTTACATCGAAAAATTCCATTTTTAGTGAAAAATTCCATTTTTAGTAAAAAATAAGTTTATAATTTACTTTTTGCTTTTTTTTAAAGATCACCCACATTATTATAATAAATTTTAATAAATTATAATAAATTAATCACATAAAAACTTAATTCAAATCAAAATCAGAGAAAGAGAGAGAAGATAGAAACAAAACTCTGTTATTACTTGACTGTTAGAATGACTAATATAGCAATTAGTGGTAACCAATCAATACAAGTCACGTAGATCATTGCTAAAGAAAATCAATCAAACTAAGAAATTGCATCGATCCCCTACTCTGTATTTTGTATACACAAGAAGTGCAACCCATTACATATTAGACATCTTATAGTATTCACGACTAAGTCAAACAAAAAGCAAGCTATTCATTTTGTAACTTCAACAAAAAATGGCTCAGTAGTTAATCCGAGGTAGCAAGAGATAGTTGCATTATTGGAAAGGACAAAGAAGGAGGTTTCTATGTAGCCCAGAACCCTGCACAATATGTAGTTGGGTCAGTTGTACTGCATATAGTCTCAATCTTTAATTCTCTATATCACAGCACGGATAAAGAGAGTTATTGATAGGCAATGTCAAGATCTATGTTCATTTGATATTGATAAACATATCTATGACAAATGATAGAAAATAAAATTGTAATAACAAATGCCTCACATTGTGATGCAACAAGAGATTTTCAAGTGCTCTGCAGTTGAAAAGAGAAGAAATCCCATTTGTTGTTATTGCTCCACAATCCTAATGAACAAGAGAAAGGATGATTCTAAGAAAGCATACAAGACACATAAGACATTCCAAAATAAGCTAAGTTATAAGCCAATAAGTTTGCAATCTATTTTATTTCATCAAGTTTGGAGTGGCAAATAGGACAAACATCGCATCAATACATTGCAAAGGAAAGTTGTAAGTCTATAATGAAGAGAAATTTGTAATTTTAAATATAAAATTAAATAAGTAAAATATAAAGAAAGAACAAGCAACGAACCAAATGCTACTACTTTGGGAGGATGATGGAATTTACAAGTTATACCAAATTTGCACTGCCCCGTTTTCAAATAGTAGGAGCATTCTTTCCCACCCTGTCAAAATACGAGAAAAGTATGCAACAGATATCATCAAACAGTTTATAAAATCAAATACCCATATATTTTGTTCATACAGAATTATGCCCAGTTGTGTGCTTTAGTGACTAGATGCACGTATATAGACTGACAAACAAACCAGTGGACTGGTACATAGATGGCGGGATCATAATCCACGGACATTTGACTTATAAAAAAGAAATTTAATATGATAAATCAAATCAGTCTTAATGGGTATCCATGCATATTCAATTGAACATGGCTCGATGATCCACCTCTGTGTTTTGGGTGGTGGAACTTGCAAGATGCAACAAATTTACAGATTCCTGTCTTCAAATAGAACTGCCCATCACAAGAACCAATAGCATGTTAACAAAAGTACGGAAGCATTCTTTCCATGTTACTGATGATCAACATTCACATTAGCCAATTCACCTGGCACGAGGGCTCTCCTGCTCGTTCTGGATTGTCTCTTGTAGCTCTTACAGTAGCCTCAACCTAAGCAGTTTCCAAAAATGACCAAGAACGAGGACACAGATTTAGCTTTCTGAATCACTTATTCACAAACAACAATAACATTCTAAACTACTCCAACACAAAATTTCAAGAATTATACTGTAACTTTCCGTCAGATATTTAACAAACAAGCATCTTTATTTCATACAAGACGCGAACGACTAAAATTTGAAACCCTTACTAGACATCTAATCTTCCCATTTTGTACACCTTGTTTTGCAAATTCTATGAAATCATAAATCCTTTAAATATAAGACTCGTTATTTCTTGGTTGATTTATTCAACTCTTATCCATACCCGTAGACATTGATCCTATAGATTCGCAAGTATCAACCTTCACACATTTTTAAACAATACAAACAAACAAATAGATTACAATGGAAGAAACGTATACAAATGATAAATGTCAAATAAGCCAAAATGTTAATCTACTCACTCACACGTACAATGATGAATTAATAGTTAAAGATAACAATAAGATTTTTGGACACATAATAGTAAAATACTTACAAGTGATTTCTTAAAAAATGAAATGAAATGTAACAAAATTTACAAATATTATTTAATCATAACCCCATCAAACATTAAGAAATTGAAAATAGTTAAGGAATAATCTGGGGATGACTTTGTAAGTTTAAGTGGAAGAAGGTGCCGAGAAGTAGTTTGACAGTATAAAACCATCCTGACAAAAATGAAGACAGATAATTGGCCATTGAACGAAATGAAGTGAGGACTTTGGTTAATTTTTGGAGTCATGATTCCATCACAACATAAGCAGGTAAAGAGAGAGATGGTGTGAAGTTTGAGTGTGACTTATTTTTGTGAAGTGGAAAGAAATTGTGATCCTTAGACAGTAAAATATGTCATAGCATTTTGATATTCCTATGCGAGTTTTAGATAGTGATGCAAAAAGTATCAAGTACTTCAACTTGGAGACTACTACTTCGAGAGACAGACAAAGAAATCTAACAAAGAGATATTGGATCCAATTCTTGATTAGACAGAGCAAGCCAAACTCAACAAGGGGATTATATCTGTTTTTTTTCTATTGCAATAGACAAGCACATGACTTTAAAAGCCAAACTGCACTCATTGCCCAACTTTTTCTCCACCATACATCAATACCCCCACCCATTTCGGTGCTTCAAATGTCAAATGCGTATCTATATCTATACGGGCATATGTATTTTTTGTACATATGAATCTTATCCAAAAGACCTTTTTACGTATTTTACTATTATATGTTACTCCATAAAAGCATAAAGAGTATACATACAACAAAAGAAAACAGGAAATTAATAGCACCAACCTGTAAGACTTTAAGACACAGAATCAGAAGTTGCTGAAGTTGACAAAAAAAACTACCAAAAGTGAGTAAAAGATTTCGCCATTCTTTTTTTTTTTTTGAGTTAAACTCACAGCTTAGTACCTGCATGTAACCAATGGATAATAAACCTGAGAGCATGTAACCAATGGACACATACATCAACTACCTTTCATTAGTACTAACAACCTTATTTGAAGCACTAAATTGCTACAATCACGAAAGTAATCCTACTCCTACTCTAGCTTCAATCCCAATTCTCGAACACAGAATCTGTAAGATTCAGAAACGTTTTGTGACCAATTCCAGAAGTATATGCTACACTGCATTGACGCAATAATACAATGCTACTAATCAATCAGTCGAAAACAAGTCAAACTAGAATGGGAAAGCAGAATCGAAAGTAAAATTTAAATCCTAATCCATCCATACACAATCTAAAAAACCGAGACAACACCAATTAAACAAACAAACAAGCAAGCAAAAAGATCTGGAATAATCTCAAAAGCTAGAGAAAGACAAAAGAAGTAGAGGGGATAGAATCCCTTACAGGAGAGGATGTAGAGATGCCACTGAGATTCCAAAACATCATAACAGAGCCAGAAACAGAGGTTTAGTTTAAGAGAAAGCAAGAGTAGAGTAGATCTGTAAACCATAAATCAAAAATCACAAAAGAATGGCTTAAATTAATTAAAAAAAACTTCAATACCTTGACTATCTTCTTTTCCTCTTATTCCTAATTTCTGGTTCAATGAGAGAGAGGAAGGAAAGTTGCTAAAAATGGAACATGTGAGTAATGAAAAGTAAACATGGGAGGGCGGCGAGCTTGTTTACAAAAATTTGAAATGTATTTTATTTTACATTCTCTTCCATCGGACATTGGAGACAACTCCCTTCTATACCTTTGACCACGAGAGAGATACAAGCTTATCTTTTTAGTTTTAATTTATTTACAATATATACGATTGATAAATTATTACGTGTATTAAAAAAACTTATCTTTTTATATTCGAAAATACCCCCTGACTAGTATTTTAGGAAAAAATACTTTAACAGAAGTTTCTTTCAAGCAATATTCACGCAAAACTGTCAAGGTCGCACATGATAACAGTCGTCCTTTGCTTTTATCGAAAAGGGTAATTTATTTATTTTTAATTTAGTCTTTAATAATGAAATGTTGTATTGAAATAAATGGAATTTGTATTAGTAATTATTATTATGATAAAGTGAATCAAAATTTATATTTAAATTTAAATTAATATATTATATTATTGATAATGACAAATCAATAAAGAAATGCATGAGAAGTATTATTTTGCTTATTCAAAGGGACCATGTTATAGTGTATTTAAATAGTTTTCTATTCTTTGTAATATTTACATAATATTACAAAGAATCTTATTGCTTGAGTTTTATCTTATTCCATTTCGCAGATAATCAAATCTAAGTTTTGGACACTTTTTTAGCATTTTTAGACAAATTTTACCATCTTAACTAAATGTCTAAAAATTCTACCAATTTTTATATTATTTAAGACACTTATTAGATGTGTCTAGGCATAAGCATCTAAAACCTCCTTATTTTGTTATTGTGACTAAATACAATAAATCGTAGCAAATTAATTAATACTATTTCCAAATAACTACAGCAAACAATAAACGACATTGTTTACCTAAACTAGAGAAACGACGTCGTTTTGTATTAGCTAGGTTTTCAAAGACAAAAACGTAAAAGCTAACTCCATTATCGTTCAAGCCATCTTCTCAAATCCAAAAACCTCTCATAGATAACTTTTTGGGTTTTGTGTTCTACTCATCACCGTCGAAGACTAATTATTCATTGAATCGGTATTATTCTTCTGATCTATTTTGAGTGTTGTGATTATTCTTTTATTTTATCGATTTTATCCTGTTCTATTTTTAGTATCTCTTCGATCGATTTTCTCTTGTTTACCTGTGATGTTTGCATTTAGCTCTTGAGATAGCAGCAGAAAGAAAACAATTATTTTACCATTGTTAAATAGAAAAGTTGTGATTTTTTTTCCTTCCAGGGTAGATCTGGACACTCTTTGTGAACGGAAGTAGCATGGAATATGTTAATGTTAGTGATGGAAGGGAAAACATATGATTCACACGTGAATCTTGGGATGAGTTTGTCATGTCTGCAAGGTGTTCGATGAAATTTCTATAACCATTTAAGAAGAAAAGTGTTATACTCTACACAATCCATTAACAGTGTTATCCACTCCATTTTTATATATGATTTTAAAATTAAATCTAATCATTTTTGGTAATTAGGACTGTTGAAAGCAGTTATCTTGTATCCTAGCAATACTTTAAAATTTTATAGTTTGTTTTGACCATATACCTCCTGCCACCATTTACTGTCTATCTTTGTTGTTTCTTTATGTCTATCTTCCCACCGACGTTTAACATTTAATCTAATTAAAGCTTTGTTTCTGTATACATTTGAAATTGTTGCAAAAGTATTTTACTTTTTAGCAAGGGTAACTTTCATATCATTAGGCACATTGAAAATGTATAAGTGCTAAATTGGACTAGTTTCAGTTGTCAACGAAATTAGAGTTCAACATATCATCGTTTTATTCCAAATCGACTTTTATAGAATTTACCTCTTAACATTATTAATGAAGGAATGTCGACATGGAAACTAGTTTCAGATGGCCCTAATTCATTCTGTTGGGAGGAATGTGGCAAAATTGTCCCTACAAAGAAAAACAAAACTGAAGATGAAATCTGCACTTCATTTACTAATCATCGTTTGCTTTCCATGGCCGATCTTCTGCTTCAAGGTATTTAGTATCATCCAAGCAATGTTACTTTCCTTATTATGTACATGTCATTTCCTTTTTTGAAGCTATTATATATATTCACAATTGATGGTTTACACTACATATGGTTTTAAGCTTCCTTCAGTCTCGAATATGACATGTATGGCCATAGAGGCGGGAGCGATGTCACAACAGTCCATAACATCAATTCCGAAGACTTCTTCTGCTCATGCACGTGTGCATGTCACTCCAATTTTAGTTCATTTAACGGTTTACTAATATGACAATATCTAACTTCTATACTGATTGCATTTTAGGTACTAAATCTAGTGACTTATTCACTGCATCCTCTACAAATTTAGCTATAGCAGAAAAGCTATTGTAAGAGGGTGTGAAAAACCCTACACTTGAGGGAACAATTGTTACTATTCCAATTGGTGCATTTGAACGTGCAAGGACCCTTCTGGGGAATCTAGACATTGGGGACTCATTTACCTTTAATAACTCTCATGTTACTTGGGAATTTAAATAAATAATGATATCATTGTCAGTTAGCGAGTCAAGCAACTGAACTCACCTTTAAATTTTATTTATTGTTGTATCTGTAACAATTTGTCAAACAACATATCTACTACTTAGGGGTCAAGTTACGTACTATTGAATGTGGACTGTTATTGTTATTGTTCTGTGAGTATATGAATTGGGTAACTTCTAATTTAAAGTTTGTACTACTTTATATATTATATCATTATATTGATAAAATTATTTAAATTTTTATTACAAATTTCTGAAATGTTAGTAAATACTAATGGTTAATTAATACTACTTTTAACACTTAAAACTATGTTGTGAGTTTTTTTAATAATACGTTATAAACATTCAAAACAAATCTGCGATAAAATATATCTTAACTATAATGGATTATAAAAATGTTAGTTTAATAATTTATGAAAATGTGAATCATTTGGTGACTATTTCTAAAAATCGTCACCAAATGCACACATTCAGTGATGTTTTCTATAAATCGTCACTGAATGTATAAGATTTTGCGATAAAAGAAGACTTTAGTCACCAAATATTGACCTTTTGGTGACGCTTCATAATATCGTCGCAAAATATATAACCTTTAGTGATGATTTAATGGATTCATCACCAAATGTTAGAAAAGTTATGGTGACATTTGTAGACTTCGTCGCGATTGCATTGTTTTGCGACAAATATCAAAAATCGTCACAGATTGTGCATGATTTGGCGATAAATTTCCATGTACATTTCTAAAGGTTTTCCCTTGTGCGACGTTATGTGGTTTTGTCACTAAATGGTAAGTTTTAGTTACGAATAATTTTAAACATCATAAAATGATGTCTTTTGGTGATGAATGTGGTTTTGTTGCCAAACAAATCATCTGGAAAGACTGTCTCTGTTGTAGTGAAAGTATGGTGAAGCCATCTTCTCCAACCCCTAACCATCTTTTTCATTGCCAGTTATCATCTCTTGATCAAGTCATGGTTGGAGTTTGCACACACCCTGGTTCCTCTTCTATCCTAGAAAATCTAACATCACCAATGCAGAAAGGTACCAAAGGGTGAAGAAATACTTGTGTCAGACCTTAACCCATTTTTACCCTTTTGTAGGGCGTGTCGTAGGTAACTCTCACATAGACTGCAACGACGAGGGAGCTCTTCTCGTGGAAGCTAAGGTCATATGCAACGTACTCCAAGTTCTCCAAACCCCATATTGCAATCATCTTAACAAGTTGATCCCCCTCGAAGTTGACGAATCCGCTGATCTGATTGCTTTTGCTCAGGTCACCTACTTCTATTGTGGTGGTATTGTCATTAGGATTGGTCTGTCGCACAAGATAGCTAATTCCTCATTAGTAGTTACGTTCTCTAACACCTGGGTTGTTGTTGCTCATGGAGATAGAATTGTATCTATTCCACGGTTCGATGCTGCCAAGTTCTTTCCACCAATTAATGTATCAGGGTTTGACCCTTCGAGGTTGTTGATGGAGACCAAAACCTAGCCACGCGAAAGTATCTTAAACTCAACAAGCTTAGCTATTATTCAAGATAGATACATTGACAAGAGTACTGGCACCGGAGACCATCGACGACCTACACGAACTCAGGCATTAACAACTTTTATATGGGAGAGATTCCTGGTAACAACTCAAATGAAACCTGCTCCTGGCACAGTTTACATTTGTGAGAACACCCACTAACTTTCATTCAAGAATAGAGCCACCTCTCCCGAGGCATTATATTGGAAACTTTGTATACGAGCCAGTGGTTGCAGTGCTTGACAAGGAGGCGATGGATTCGTACTCCGGCACTATTTTCAAAAACCAAATCAGGGAAACAATAAGAAGTGTTTGATGTAGAATTTGTGAAGAGACTTGGGAATGGCGAAGAGTATCTGAAAATAATGCAAGATAGGGCTAAGGCATTTAGTAGCGAGAAGGAAGTTCCATTGACGATCATAAGTTGCTTGTTTCCAATTTATGAAATTGATTTTGGATTGGAAAGTCCTCTGTCGGTTTCCTTTGGAAAATTTCCTGGTGACAATTTAGTTCCCTTCATTCCAGAAAAAGAAAAAGATGGCATTAAGGTATACCTTATCTTGAAGAAGGAAGACGTCAATATAAGAATACAAGGCAATCTGTGACGTACATCGCAAAATACAATTTGCGATGTTTTAAAAAAATGTCATGGATTGTGGTGTAGGCAAAAGGTTTCTGCGACGTTTTATGTAAAACGTCACTAAAATGTTGGTCTTTCCATGACGTTATCAGAAAACATCGTATAAAGCCAGATTCCATGACGTTTTCTTATAACTATTAAGCGACCATTTTATCACAATAGCTTAAGCTGTTGTGTGAAGTCAACTCAATTGGTTTTATATATTCTATAAAACATCCCCTCAAGTGAAAGCCCTTTGGGCTTGAAACTTGCATAGGCTCACTCTACCTTGCGTTGAATAATAGATGGGTGGTAAGATTTGAACTCACAATCACTTGGTCACAGAGGCTCTGATACCATATTAAGCGACCATTTTATCACAATAGCTTAAACTGTTGTGTGAGGTCAACTCAAGGGGTTTTATATATTCTATAACAATAACGTCATGGAAAGTCACATTCCACAACGATGCAAGAAACGTCGCGAAATCTTTGATATTCTGTGTCGTTGTAGAAAACGTAGCGAAAAGCCACGTTCGACAACTTTTTTGAAATGTCGCGAAATGTGGGTTTCTACGACGTTTTAGAAAAACGTAGCAGAATGTTGTCGAATCCGCGACGTTTTAAAATGTCGCGAAATGTGTTAGTAGAACGTCGCAGAATACCATTTCCTTCTTGTATTTATTTTTTCGAAAATAAATTTAATTTAATAATTTTCCAATTTTAATATTATTTTTAAAATCTTATTTTTTTTAAAACTATTCAATATTA
>JAOQMS010042933.1:0-12762 GCA_027563885.1 Erythroxylum longipes
CGGTCTTCCCATAGAAGTCGAAGCAATTGCTGACTCACTTGCATTTGCCACGTCAGATGGTTCTTGGAACGTGACATCTGGTGGGTTGAAACCAACGATGAACGTCGCTAGTTCAACTGCGAACTAGTTCTTGCCATTGGTTCAACGAAAAACCAGTGGCATCACAATTGCTATTGAGGGCATTTAATTCCCTAAAAAAAAGAAGCATCCAGTGGTGGCGATGAAGATTCCAGAAAGAGGTGGCTTCATCTGGGCATCATTGCTGGTGAGTTGGAGGTGACAGCGTGACGAAGCAGAAGAAAACAAGATGCATGACGCTAAAAAATCCAAATACCTACTTTGGGAAACAATAAGGCGCCTGTAAGACATGTGCCCATCAAGTTACTCAGCGTATCTAAGTAGACGCTTCTAGCGCATGCACTGCACACGTTAGAGAATTTGTTAATTGGTTTTTAATATATTTGAAGACTTAATTTTTATTAAATTAATTTAAATCCCTAACAAATTTAGAAAAATGTTTTGTAATTATTATAAAAACATTTTCAAAGTTTATTTTATTAGGATTACATTGGAATTTAGTTTAATTTTTCAAAATGTTGAATTATTAAATTAATTTAATTATCAAAATTCAATTCCAAAATTAAGATAATTATTTATCCTAATTTGATTATGATTAATAATTATATTGATTCCTAATTAATTTTAGAATAGTAGTTTCTAAAATTAAAATTAATGATTTTCAAATATATTGAAATTAATTAATTTTAATTTAAGAATAGTAATTAATTAGAAAATTAGTTTCTAAAATTATGATTAATTAATTAATTGAACTCCTTAAAATTAAGAAAAGTGCTTTCATAAATAATTAAGAAATATGTTTCTTCATTAAATGTATGTATTTCAATATGATTGAGATAAATTAAATTTATGATTTTAATTATTTAGAGAATTGTTATTCTTTTTATTTAGAAATGTTTATTTATATACTAATAACAAGTTTCTTGATTTTTTAGAAAATTATTTTTCTTGATTAAAATTTGAAAAAAAATTCATTTATTAATTAAGAAAAATGTGCTTTCTTTAATTTTTGGAAATAGTTTTCTAATTTATTAAAGAAAGATTTTCTAACTAATTAGGAAATCAATCTCTAAATAAATAATATAATGACTTTCTTAATTAAATTTTAAAGTGTTTTATTTAATTTTGAAAGTAGTTTCCTTTTAATATTAGAAAATAGTTTTTTAATTAAGGAAAAATATTTTTAATGAGATTAGAAATTACTTTCCAATTGGATTAGAAAGCGTCACTTTTAAAATTTTGTAAAAGGAGTTTTTCTAAATTATAATAAGTAACTAGCATAATTTATTGAAAATATTTTTCAATTAAATTTTGTTTAAAGGAGCTAGGATAATTGGAAATGGTTTCCAAATAAATTTGAAATTTGTTTTCAAATCAAATTAAATTTTTATTTAGAATGGGAATTTAATTCATTTAGGAATCAATGAGTTTAATCTAATTTGATTTTTCTAAAGAGTTGGAAATTTTATTTTAGATTATGAAGATCAATAACTAGAATCAAACAAAGTTTGATGTTTTATGCATATAATTTGATTATAAGTGCATAAGTTGTATACTTTATTTACATGGTTGATATACACGTATATTGAAGGCATTTTAAATTGTATGTTTTTATATATGCGATATTTTATATGCAATTTTGTGTTTGATGAGACGAATGAAATTAAAATCCCTTATTGACATATTAAGTATATGTTAAGAACGTGATTGTTGCCTTCCATTGTTATAAGAATAAACCAAAGCTCTATTTATTGTTGGCTTGTTGAGGAAACTCAAGGCTGTTTTAACCTGAACATGTTTACTCTTATAATAATGGGTTTTACTTAAGTAAATTTGTGTGATTTGGATGAGCAAACTCATCATCATATGAAATTTAGAGGAATGGTTAGGAATGACATATAAGATATGTTTTGGTAAGAGTTGTCACCTAACGGATCTAGGAGTCATGTGAGATGTAATTGATAAAGTTGTTATCTACCTAATTTAAGTTTAGTTGGTTTATTAAGCAAACTCAATATCAAATAAATTTTAATAGGATCCTATCCCACTAGAAAGATTAGAGTAATCTTTTCGAATAGTAATGAGGGCTATTATTTCGAATGAAATAGTGGGACTAACCATACAGATGATTAAAGTCCAAATCTGATTTGGTAGTCATGACATATAATTAATTATTTGCATTCTTACATTTATTTTATTCTGAGTGGAATTTATTTTGTTTAGTATAGTTGATGCTTAGTGAACTAAATTTCTTGGATATAGGATTATGTCTGCGAAGAGTTATAAAAGTTAGAAATGAAAAATTGTATGCCCATTATGCAATGTTATTATTAATCCTTAAGGAGGATTCAGTGACAATGTTTTAGAGATATGTCAAAGCCATATAGATGGAAAAATGTAATGACATTTTAAGTTGACTAATGTCTTATAAACTTTGATAACAACATATAAAATGTATGTCAACACCATAATAGTAAGATGTAAGAGGTTGTATAGAGTAGGGCTAAAAGGTATAGAAATTTTTTGAAATTGTTCCACTTATTTAGCCCACTATAAGCATAATTATGGACTACAATCAAAGGTTTTGCTATAGAGTGATAATAGTTATCATTGGAACAAAATGATTGCATTATTTTTCTTGCCTATACATTATATGATAGAGATCATATGAATTTCAAGTTCATGCTTACGTGTATTTGATATTAAATTTGGATTCAACATTATTATAATGTTAAAAGCATGATAAGAAATATATTGCTAAGTAAAAGTAGTTTATCCAAATTTATATAAATAGTTTGTATATATTAGATCAAAGAATACTTAGGCTTAACATGAGTTGCAAATAATACAAAGTTAGATAATTGAGACTATCCTATATGTCATGTTGGTTAAATCAACATAACGTGAATCACAAAGTTACATATAAGGATATGTGTATTCTTTTGATTATGAATCATATAAAACTTGTTAAGTTGAAGAATAACCGAATCAACCTTTAGTGAAAGGATGATGATGGTATTGAATTGTTAAATTTATACATGTGATGTATTGAATGGAAAAACAATACATAAAAGGATGATACTTACATTTCATTATATTACTAATGACTTTATATGATATAATCATATGTATTAACTAAAATAATGATTTAAAATTTTGAAAGGTTTAAATTGTTTAAATCTAAGCAGAAATTAAACATTAAGAATATTGAAACATTTTGATGAGATCAGTTTGGTGAGTTTTAAATTTTTAGTTAACTATAGTGAATAAGATTATCTAATGAATACCTTCACAAAAAAATTCCATAACAATATGGATTAATACAAGGAGGAAAATACAATATGAGATATTGTGGAATGCAATATTATTTCTTTTATAGCGATGCCTAATACAATGACTTACTTTTAATAGTTCCAACTAATTAAATTAGTAAAATTTCATATTAGATATGAAATGCTAAGTCTTTAAAAGAGTCAAAGTTATTGATTTAAGGATGTAATGCTTAGTTAAAGCACACATTATTTGTTAAGTTTAGAACTAAATTGGATAATAAAAGGTTATAAGATATCCGTAAGGTTATATATAATCTTACAGGCCTATTGAAAAAATTGTTTATTTCACTATGTACTTATTGGAGAATGGTTCTCAAGATAAGTAGTAGGGGTAAGGTGAAATTTGAAAAGTTCAAATCTCATGATAATACATCTAATTGCAACTATTACCTTTATTGATACATTTCATGTGTAGTTGAAAGGTAAGAGATGTTGAAAGATTCACTTTCATGATGAATTCAAAAAGTTTGTTTTGAAGATGAATGTGAATTAATCATGTCTATAAGATGGTTAGTGAGAGTATAGTTTTCCTCTTCAGTGGGAGTATGTAGAGATATATTGCTTATAGAGAACATCAATTCTAACTTTCAATTGTTGAGAAGATAATTGTCCAAGAACAAATCTTATTGGATATGAAAATGTAACAACTTAATTATGGGAATTAGATCTATAGAGATAGATTGGGCGTTGTTAACTTATTCTAAGTCTAAGTACATAGGTAATGTACTACAGATGTTTAGAATTTGAGATATCAGATACTTATGAAGTATTAAAGATATCGTTTACTCTATGTATGAGTTAATATTTGAGTTTAAGATGATAAGGATATAACTTTAAAAGTAAATCCTAATTTAGGTTTATTTACTTAGAACAATATAAGTTCAAGATTGGAAAGGTTCCAATGTAGCAATGGTTGCTAATTGAGCCATAATACATTTTTCATTTAGTGGTAATGATTAATTGGATCAATAAGTTCTTTAGTGAACTTGATATAGTTTCTTTACTTTGTTTAAGATAATAATGTACTATAGAACATTAGAGCCATAGGGCTTGCAACAGAAGCTAAGGTCTTATCAAAGATTGAATTATATATTTAGGTAAATTTTCCTAATTATGATGATAATTGAGATGGAAGTTGTAAGATTTAAGCAAGTGCTCGCTGTAGAGAATCTTATAGAATCCTCTCATTAAGCCACTGTCTCAGTAGTAGAATAATCATTCTTTGGTGATATGGTATGATATACTTAAATGATTAGCTTAGTGCAAGTGGTAGATTATTGGTTTATGCCTTACAACCAATCAGTTTGATTGTAGTTTAGTGACAATTATTTAAAGCCATTCTTTATCTTGTACATGTTTTGATGCATAAGATAAAGTCATAGGATAATTGTACATTGCAAATGAAATTACAATGAGATGATAATTATGAGATTCATATTGCATTTATGTATTATCCCTAAATTATTCATATTCATTGTTCTATTAATATTGAACATTAATAAAACGTAAAAAGACTAGCATACATTATATTTTTCCTTTTGAAGGAAGTAGTCGATCTCATACGCTAAAGTACAGAAATACTTAAACAAACATGAGGGTGCTTTTTAGAGAACAAGTTAACTGAACATATCACATGTTTGGAGCATTACTTGTATGCCTATAGAATTCTCATTGTGATGATTGTATAAGTGATCCTTTAACTTGAGGTCACCAAAGTTATCTTGTATAGGGATTGTTATGTTTTAATACTACTTATGATATATTAAATCATGGGATAGTCAATCAATATTCATTGGATGTAGCATGACCTATATGGATATAATTGTGTGATCAAGATAGGATTCATCTCCCCGAAATAATTAGGGAGAATGTTATGTTGTTCTTGATTAGTATTGATTAGGGAAATCCTTGGTAAAGGTGGAATGACATTTTATAAATACTTTACAAATGTCATTAATTGAATCAATAGCTAATGGTAAAGATCTAATATGATTGGACTCAAAATAAAGTAGATATTAATTCTATGCTCTATGTCTAATCAGAACATTATATGATGAAAGGATTAAATTATACGAAAAAATCTTGCATAAAAAGGATAGTCAAAACACTTTGACATTGCTAAATATTTGGGTAATCATGACGTGTTGCTAGACGCTAATCTTGATCTATGATTATAAATTGTTTAATTAGAGAAGTAAAGATAAATTAAAAGGAGTTTTAATTTATCAAATTATAATTATGAATTAGGATTATAATTTATAATCATTGCCAAAATATTTGGTAATGGGTCTCACATATAGAATGGGTTAAAGAGAGCAAAGTTAATTTATTCAAGTTAGACTTGATTGTAAAGTTTAAGAAACTTTATGATTAAATATGATATATTTAATAAATAAGGATCCATATGAGATATTGAATTTAATTTAGGCATAATTAGTATTTAATTAGAATTATTTGTAATTCTAATTAGTATTTAATTAGAATTATTTGTAATTCTAATTAATGTTTAATTGAAATTAGAATTTAATTTCAATTAAATTACTAAAACATCCAAAACCTATTAAAAATAGGCTTAACCTCTATGGAGCTAGCACTTCTTGCTTAACCCTCTTTGTAAGAGTTACAGAGTTCTCTCAACACATTCTGTGGTTACCATTAGAGGATGGACATTTATGCGGCTACGATGGTTAAGATAGGTTGGTTTCGAAAACAGTTCAAGGGATACGATAAGATTATGATCAAGCTTAGAATAAGGTATGAATTTAGATTCATGCTTTGCTATGATTAAGTGTTAATTATTTTATAGAATTAAAGAGATCTTGATTTTTGGAAAATCAAAGGTTATGAAAAAGTTTCATAAGTATTCCACTACGATCGGGATCAGATCTCGACCTTGTTTCCTAACAATTCCCTCTTAGATTCTATTATTTAACTCTACTGTAGCTTCGAGAACTTCTCTTTTCTTTTTAATTCTTAATTATAAGGTACATAATCAATAATTTATGTTGAGTTGACAAGTAAGCATTATATATCACCTTGACAAGTAAGCATTATATATCGCCTTATAATCCTTACAATTGAGTTGATCGCTTCGTCTCACAAGGAAGTAGTTGATATGACTCTTTGCAATTTTGCTAGTAAAAGTTACCAATGCTCCTCTTTTTAAAAAAATGAGTTGGCTACCATCAGTCAAACACTACTGAAACGCCCAATAAAGTAGTCCTATTGTCATTCCTTTCTCGGTAGCTAAAATCCCCATAGGTATAAGAATACTCGTCCAAGGTTGCTCCTATACGATTATTAAAATCTTCTCTAAAAATAAATTTCTTGTTAAGGAGAATCTATTGAATCACCTCATCTAGCTCTTCTCAAAATTAATGCTTAAGTTATTCTTTCAACCATACTTGAGGTGCATAAATACAAATCACATTGAAAACATCTTTTGCCATAATCTTTAAAGACAAAATCCTATCATATGTCCTCTTTACTCCTATAGCATGATGTATGAGTTTCTTGATAACCAAGATACCTATACTATTCCTTTGTTTGGAACACCCCGAATATCAAACTTTGAACTCATTGATTTCTTTCACTTTAGCCCCAGTCTATTTTGTCTCTTGGATGCATATTATATGAATCTTATATTTATCTAAAATCTTCACTAATTCTAATGACTTTCTTATAAGAGTCCCAATGCTTAAGAAACTTATCTGCAACTTATCAACATTTTCACTCCTCTTAGTCCCAAAACTCTCCAAAGGACTGGCCTTAACAATATCATAAGCAGCAACCACTCCTACCCTAACCTGACACAAGCAGTGTAAGACAAGTACAAGAAGGTTATAAACAATGCTAAGATTACTTTAAAAAAAGTAATAATAACTGAAGCTTTAAAAAAAGCTAAATATGATATATAAACTAGTAATAAGCTAAAAAAAGGAAACTACTAAAGTAGTTAAAAATAAAAATGAAATAAGCTATACTAAATAAAAATATTAGAGAAAAATTATAATAGTAGAAAGGAATAAAGAAAGTAATTAAAGGAAGTAGTTAATGCCAAATTCACCAAAATCTAGTCTTAAAACAACATATTGTTAGCCACATTTAAATTATAAAAACACTAGTACAAAATTATAAAAACACTAGTACAAGCTATAAACAAACCCAACTAACATTCCACTAATAGATCTTATTGCACAAAAGTAAGCTACTAGAATTAAAAATATTCAAAAAGAAAAGAGCTAATACACTAACTAGGAAATACCATGTTGTTTAGAAGCTCAAAACTCTAATATTAACTTCAAGGGAAAAAAATAGTATAAGAAACTGGAACCACTAAATTCAATCAAATGCTCAAAATAAACATGTAGAACCAACCTTGTAGTAGCAAAACAGAACTAAAATAAGTTAGGTAATAAAAAAAGAAAAAAACTACAACTTTCCACGCTTATCTAATTCCAAAACCTTAACATAGAGTCAATGCACTTATATTAGTTGTAACATTTGCATAACCAAACAGGCATATGTCCTATTTCTACTTCTTCACGAATATATATCAAAGGGGCTTATATATGCAAGGTTAAGTTTGATGTCAAAAACTAATATTTAATTTCCTATGGTTCTTTCAGCTATTGGAATAACCCAGATAGATAGAATTGACATATAGATAACTTTTCGTAGATGGAAGACTTGCTAAGGAGAATTATTTAATTGGACTTCTTGAAAAATTTTATGTGTTTATCTTATGAAAGTGGCATGGAATTGTCTGAAAACATCAGTAGATATTTATTATTTGACCCAACAAGACGAGATCAATATACTCTTCAAGCTTGGAACATCGAGCTTATTATAGGTTTCCCTACTTTCTTTCTTTTTTCTCAACATCTCCAAGTCCTTGCCATTGCCACTAATCAGTTAACTGTGAAGCCATCAATTCTTTTCTATATGTTCCTTAATATAAACTACCTTACCATCGAACTTAGTATCTGATGTATCTGATGCACATATTATGAACTTTTATGTTATCCCAATATGGACTAGTAGCTGGCTTATATGTGCTTACAATTTTTAGATTGTTGGGAAACAGGGTAAGGATCCTATCCTAACTGCAGCAGAATAATCACGAAATTTTTTCGTAACTTTTGATTTCTCGAAAACCAAGATCTTTTTAATTCTATAAAATGATTAACATGAATCATAATAAAGCAGAAATTTAATTCATACCTTATTTTGAAGCTTGATCTTTATCTTGTCGTATCCCTCCAATCGTTCCCGAAACTGATCCGTTTCAACTACTATAGCCGTACAAATGTCTTGCCTCTAATGGTACCTACAAAATGAGTTGAGAGAACTCTATAACTCTCACAGAGAGGGTTAAGAATGAAATGTTAGCTCCATAGAGCTTAAGCCCATTTATAATAAGCTTTGGACATTTTAGTAATTTAATTGACATTAACTAATTTCAAATAAACTTTAATTAGAATTACAAATGATTTTAATTAAATACCAATTATGCCCATATAAGATTCAATATCTCATATTGATCCTTATTTATTAAATATCTTATATTTAATTATAAAATTTCTCAAACTTTACAATCAAGTCCAACTTGATTAAATTAACTTTGCTCTCTTCAACCCATTCTATATGTGAGACCCATTAGGTTCCCAAATATGTTGGCAATGATTGTAAATTCTAATTCTAATTCATAATTAAAATTAGATAAATTAAAACTCCCTTTAATTTATCTTTAATTCTCCAATTAAACAATTTATAATCATAGACCAAGATTGGCGTCTAGCAATGCATCATGGCCACCCAAATATTTAGGAATGTCAAAGTGGTTTTGACTAACCTTTCTGCCCATAATTTTTCTGTATAATTCAATCCTTTCATCTACCAATGTTCAAATTAGACATAGAGCATGGAATTAATGTCTACTCTAATTTGAGTCCAATCATATTAGTTCTCCGCCATTAGCTATTGATTCAGTTAATGATATCTGTAAACTATTTACAAATGTCATTCCACCTTGGCTAAGGATTTCCCAAATCAATATTAATCGAGAACAACAAAACAATCTCCCTAAGTACTTTAGGGTGATGAATCCTATCTTGAACACACAACTATCTCCATATAATTCATGCTACATGTAATGAATACAAATTGAACAACCCATGATTAAATAGGTCATAGATGGTATCAAAAAGTAGCAATTCCTATACAAGATAACTTTGGTGATCTCAAGTCAATGGATCACTTATATTATCATCACAATGAGAATTCCATAGACTTACAAGTAATGTTCCAAATGGATTTCTCATATCGGGTCTATTTAGTGAACTTGTTCTCTAACAAGCACCTGCACGTTTGTTTAAGTATCTCTATACTTTAGCCTATGAGATTAACTATTTCCTTCATAAAGAAAAAACACAATGTATGCTAGTTTTTTTACGTTCTATTAATGTCCAATCTTAATAGAACAATTAATAGGAACATTTAGGAATAATACATAAATGCGATATGAATCTCATTATAATTTCATTTGCAATGTACAATTATTTCATTGACTTTATCATATACATCTAAACATGTACAAGATAAATAATGCCTTTAAATAATTTATCACTAAACTACAACCAAAGTGATTGCTATAGGGCTTAAACCAACAATCTCCCATTTGCACTAAGCCAAATCGGGCCCATTTTATTTCATAAGCATTTCCAATCATAGCAATACAATCATTATAAAATTCAATAGCCATTTGGGCCCATTACAAATACAAAATACTTATCAAAATTTCATTACATTTCCAGAACCATATATAAACATTTCTGATTTGGAAATTTATTTCAAAATAGAAATATTCGAATACACAAGTTACAATAATTGTGGAAGACTTAATTTGATACAAATAAAGGAAATACTAATGCAGATGCCAATTGATCCTAACCACTAACTTTTACTTACATGTTGTAAGTATACTCCCGTTTGTCGAACAGGTACTCTTCAAGCATGAAAAATAATTGTAAATTTTAGGTGAGTTTTGCGAACTCAATGAGGTAACCATCATCGATGGTTCACTCAATTCATGCAACACACCATTTCACATAGCATGTAATTCACAATTTTGTATAATAGATCATGTATCACACTTTTGCTCTAGCATAGGAAATTTTGGCATTTCAATCAATCAAACATACTTGATATAAATGCATATGAAATGCTCATGAGACACTTTTCATTTATTATGTTGTTGTGACTGAGAGCCTGAACTGTCCCGTATCCATTTTGGATACCGAGCTCATTAATAACTGTCCCTTATCCACTTGAGGAATATAAGGATCATTATATATAGTGAGCCTTAGGCTCTTAATCACTGTTTGAGCTCGAGGTTCTTTTCACTCGTTGAGCTTTAAGCTCTGATCGGTGCCTATTCTGGTCACAACTGCCATTATCTGATTGTGCATTCATGAATGGAATGCATGTACCACAATCACTCACATTATAAAGCACTTAGGTCTTTACATTCACATTTAAGCAGCACTTCAATATATATTCCACATTCACAATCATCGAACCTTCTGTTTGGAATCAACAATCAAACACATTCATTTCACAATCATTTATCATTCAAAGCATAATTTAAGCAAACAATAATTGAGAGAAACCATGTAGGTTACTCACAAGTTGCTCTCGAAGCTAATGCCTGGAAGTTCCGACAATGTCTAGAGGTTGACGTTCCAATTGCTCTTCTATATCAAACAACATACACATATATCACAATATGCATAATTATAATTGTTCAATAATGCACATGGATGAAATGAATTATGTACAATGCATGTTTATAATAATCCTGGGTATTTATCCATCAATTTCATCACAAAATCAATCTCATATCAAAACTCATCTAAGTATAATTTATACTTAGGTTTATGCCTCACTAAAACCATTAAAATCTCTATTCCTTTCTCATTGACTCACTTCAGATTTTTTTCCAAGTCACACTTTCAGGCTTACTATTCACATTCAATTAGAAAGCGAAACTGATGTAATTTGGTCATACTCTCTTCTAGAAAAGTGTTCCTATATGTCTTATATTTCCATTGACACCAAAATAACTCAATTTGGTTTAGTAATTTGGAAGATATACCTCTAGTATTATTGGGTTGTCCACATTCAAAAACAATGTAATATATACGATTTCCATCCAGAAATTCAATATCTTAGAGAAAGAACCAAATTTGAATTCTTAATAAAGTTTGTATGCCTATATCTCTAGTTTACTACAAATTAAAATTCATCTTATTTGGAATCCTACAGATCAAGATATCATCAAAATACTGAAACATGTTCAGTCAAATATCCAGTTCATGCTCTTCTAACCGATACCCTTACTTTGATTCGATCAATATCTTTCTATTCAAAACTAAAAGCTATAAATTTTTATATAGAGATAGAGGAATGTGTTATGAATCTAATGCTTTAAAAATCAGGTCATTTGGAGGTTGTATGACAAATTTACAGCCAAAATAGTGAAATATATTCAGCTTTGGGGGGGAGGGGAGGGACCCGCGGGTCGCGTGCACGCAAGTATCGTCACGATCGCTACTTTCGTGAAAAAAATGGGGTCACAATCGTGACTTATCTCTTCCTCCATTCTTCTTCCGACCTAAAATGGTAAAAGGGGCATAGCTTTCACTACAAATATTGGATTAAGGTCATTCTTTGACCATTTTAAAGAAGACTTGTATATCTACAATTTCTATAAGACCTTGAAAACAAATTTTGCCTCTACAAAGATCAAAATTTCAGAATGAAGTAGTTGTCCCGAATGTCCCTTCTATATAGCATTACAAAATTGTAAAGGACATATCTCCTAACTCCAATGTCCAAAATTTAAATACTTTATAAAGTTAGAGAGCTATGAGGATAAGATACAACTTTTATGAAGATAACTTTGTCAAAATCTCTCTATAACAGTACAGAAAATTCATGTAAGTTTCAGATTAAAATTTTAACTCTCTTACTATTCATTCCCATAAATTCTCAGACTTCATGTCAATTTTTGAGACTCTTAACGATAGAGTTAAAATTTGTTGTCTTCACAAAAAATATAGCCATATACCTCTAGTTTAATTCAGATTAAGAATCAGCTCAATTGAACAACTCTAGAAGATGTTATGGCTAAAACACTGAAGCATATGCAGTGAACATTTTTCAATCCATCATCTTCAAGTTTTTTTTCCAGCTTTTTACACCTAACATATTTATACAAAGATCATCCTTTTCTACTCCATCTACTCCTCATTCTCAACTCCATTTCAACTCATTTCTACACTCAACCATT
>JAOQMS010042934.1:0-12761 GCA_027563885.1 Erythroxylum longipes
GTGTTTGGATTAATGATCAAAAGTAGATTATGAATTTGTTGTGAATGATATTAGGTTTGAATGAAGTTGATAATGAAGTAGAAAAGATGGGTTAGTATTAAGATGGGTTATATGTGAAGGATGGGGAGTAAAAAGAGGAAAAATATCCCAAACCACGTTCTCAGAATAGGTTTCTGGACAAGTTCGCCGCAGCGAACTTCTAGGTTTTGGCGTTGTGTGGCAAAACATGTTCTCTAAGTGGGTTTCTGGATAATTTCGCCGCGGCGAACTTCTAGGTTTAGCAGTGGCGAACTCAACTTTCCAGCGCAGAACATGCTTTGGTATTTTAGGCATAACTTTTGGTGTAGTTATCCAAATGGACTGATTTTTAATTTGTTATAAACTAGAGACATAGAGATATAAGTTGTATAAGGGAATTGAGTCTAAATTCAGTTTCTAAGCATTTCAATTTTGGGTTGGAAACTGAACATAGAATTTTGTTTCAGCATGAGAAATAGTTTAGATTGTCAAGGTATGACTTTCCGATTTCTAAACCAAATTGAATGGAATTTTGGTTATTGTTTAAGTAAATCAAGTGAGGCAAGAGAGGCAAGAGGAGCAAGAGCAAAGACATCCCTAAGCAAGTTTATAAGCAAGGATTTCAAGGTGGGTTATAGTTTTATAATTAAGTAATAGGCCATTAATGTTTTCTTTCAAATGATGGAAATAAATGATTTCAACTATTTTATGAATGTACATTATAACTCTTGAATACTTTGAAAAAGTGTTATGTGTTTGGTATGAGCATATTGTATTGATGAATTACGAAAAGAATGTGAAAATAATTTTCGAAAAGATACTACAGTTGTAAAATCAAGTTTTGAAAATATGCCTTTTTGGGCAACAAGTTTGCAAGATATGAAATACATGTTATGTGGGTTTGTGGTGGTTCCCTAAGTTAAGTCAAGTGCACTTTGACAAAAGACTTCTCCCACCTGCCCGCTAATGGAATGGAGCTCCTTCATGGGCTCCCATAAGTTCACGACTACGCATGACCATTAAGTGGGATTACGATAGTACGTTCTGTTCACGGCTGCACAGGACCCTTATAGGAAATGTGTAGTACGTTCTGTTTTGGATCCACCCAAACCATTTTGATGTGCCTACGTGTTTCTGATTTGTGAACAAGTGGATGAATGCATAGATCGTGTTATTTGTGAATTGGATTGCATGAAGAAAATTTGAGAAATATGTGTTTATAATTCAATGTAAATTACTTTCAATGGTTTTGCTTGTTACTGGTTATAAAATTGTTACCTACGAGCTTTAAGCTCAGCCCCTTCCAATTCCGTCCCATCTTCAGGTGAGGAGTAAGAGATCAAGTAGTCAATGGTTACGACATCACTTCGAATTTGCATAATTTTGAATTTTGAGTTAGTTTTTGGGAATTTAAGGGTTTAGCTGCATTTCAAGTATCTTTTGTATTTTTGGATTATGAAGTAAATGATTTATTGTGGCTTAAAATGTCATTAAACCTTTGTAAAACTTATGTCTTTTGTTATAAATGAAATATGTGTTTGGATTTGTCTATGATTTTTCTTGTTTTCTCAAAGTATCCGTTTATGGAAATGAGACTAAGTTTTTAAGAACTTGTTGGTGGTTTTTAAGTTAACATGTAGTAAGATAGGACATTTAAGGTTGTAGGTTCTGCCAAGAGGGGTTTTCCCCGCGACGTAATTCACCCGAAGGAAATTCTGATTTTCTTGTGGCGACTTCACCGCGGCGAAGTTATACTTGTCGCCGTGGCATAATTCACCCGAAGGGTCAGTGAGGTTTACTCACATATGTTCGCCACGGCGAAGCGGGTTTACTCGCATATGTTCGTCGCGACGAAGCTTGCCTTTGCTTCCGAAGGATTCTTCTTTCAAATTTCCAAATTCTAAGCCTCCCTCCATGCTCAAGCTTCATGACCCCATGTCCAATGTTGGGCTCCGGAAACAGGGTCTAACAAGAACTCTTCAAATCTTCTTCGTTCTTCATCGTTTACCTTGAAACACTAACAAACACATCACGGCACCTCAAAAACATAACATTTAAGCTCAAAGACTTAATCTAACCCATAAAAATGCTAAAACACACAAACTAACATAATTAAACCCTAAATGCACACACACCACTCAAATTCACACTAAATAAATAACGAATTCAACCCTAAAACATCATACAAATGACAACTATCAACATTCCCACACTTAAACATTTGCTTGTCCTTAAGCAAACAAAACAAAAACACAAAGCAACACATAACATATAATAGCTCTAACTTTATGAAATAAATTTAATCTAGAACACAATCATTCAATTATGTCAAATCATTAACATGCAAAATATGTGTCTGGGTGCTTTGAACTAAATATACAACTCAACCGAGACCTAAGTGTTAACTTATTTACCCTTTTCAATTGTACACACACATTAATAATTTTTCGGTCCCTCAGACTTTGTAACTGTTCCTAAGTACATTTTCATGGAAATTCAAGCTTATTATAAGTCCGATAGGTTTTTATTAAGAAAACACACATTTTTTTTCATTTATTTATTTAAAACCAGACTTAGTCTTTTACCCGGAGGCAAACATTTGTGATGAATGTCGATCCGGTTATTCAACTAAGTTATTTTACTAAACAACTTGGTTGAAATGTCATTATAGCCTTTTTACAAGAAGGCACACATTTGTGATGCGTGTCGATCAGGTTACTTAACTATTATCACGTTTTCAAATGGCTACAAGCTCTATTCATAACTCAAAGGTCAGCGAAATAGTGATTTTTGTATTGCCTACCTCGTTGCATTTAGCTATTCGTTTTCATGAAAAATACTAGTTAAGCTACTTAAGTTAAAAGACCTCAAATTATGAATGAATGTGACAATATAGAGGGTGCTAAATTTACACTAAATTCTAATTAGGCTGTATATTTATCTAAAGGCCTCATAATTCACTAATTTCATAGGCTAATTATCATTCACAAACCAGTTTTCCACTCAATCTAAGCGATTGACACATTCTCACACTTCACACAATGTAACCTAATAACTATCATACAGTATGCAAATTCACATTCAAAAACAAAACACACAATCCCTCCCCACACTTGAACAACACATCGTCCTTACTGTGAGAAGGAATCACACACAAACACATATACGAAGGGTAAAGACAAAAATTAAAGTAACAAAGAACAGAAAAAATTAACAACAATAAAAAATAAACATAAACATAAACATAAACATAAACATAAAAAAAAACAAAATAGAACTAAAGGCTAATTTGGGAAAGAAAAATTGGGTTAGACAGAAATCCTCAGGAGATGGAGGTGGTGATGGTGTCAGAGGTGGTAGTTGAATGCCCTAAGACTTGAAATACGGATGCATCCGTCGAATATCTTGGCTCTGGCATCATTGTGTGCGCGCCATCTCCTCAAGTGTTCTATTGGTTTCATATATTGTAACCAAAACCTTCTTCCAGCCTTACTCTTCCTCTTATTCTTCTTCCGACTCTTCACTCATTGATTCCTCTTATCGAGGTGGTACTGATCTCGAACTCGCTTGACCTGCCCTGGTTTGCACATGTGTATTCCCGTTGATCTCCCGCAGACTCATGTTTGTGGAATGGATGATCTTTTCTTGAAATAAGTGATGATGGTTGAGGAAGTTAGGGAGGTAAACTGTTAACCACCTCCGTTCCACACCAAAATATTCGGCAATGGCAGACACTATGTATCCCATTCCAAGATGGTTGCTCTACTTATGAGGAGTTGCAGCAATGGCATTCAGCACATGCATGGATGTGCATACCGGAATACTATAGTCCATGCATCACAATATGAAAAGTTCCTTGGTGGAGCACTTGTTGCTTTCTGACTTGTCAAAAACTAGCTGACACATAAATTTGTGCAGAAGAAAGTGTTAATGGGACAGCAAGTGTTCATGGGACCGGATAATGCTATTTTGCGCATGTTTAGGGTGGAATCACTCAATTCCAGTTAGCTCATGCCAGTATTAGGAAAGACGAAAGTCATCATATTGATCAATGATGGTGGATTCAGGGAACCCACACATCTCACACATAATTTCGACATTCAGTTCATATGCTCGTCCTCCCATTCTAAACCACAATTCTTTGGTATTCCTAGGGTCAAAGGTCAAGGTAGTAAAGAATTTCAGTGTAAGTTCCTCATAAACAGGGAATTGGAATCGTATGAACAGGCCCCATTGGACTCTATCGGCTAGGTTCTTTACCCGCTCATGCAGTTCTAGCCTATCTAATGTGTCAACATCAAAGTATTTAGGAACTAAAATTTGCCTAGAACGAAGGGATCAAAAACGAATACCTTCCTCCTCATTATAAATGGGGAATGGTGCTCTAAAGTTCGCTACTCTGTTCCTTCTCCGTCGTCCCGCAACTTGTTGCCTTCTATAAGGTTCCTGTCGGGCGGCCAATTGCTTAATTCGTGGCATGATTAGGCAGGGTGTGGGAGAATTTTGGAATGTTGAAATTTCTAGTGAGAGGTGAGAGTGTTTGGACGCTTGAATTCTAGAGAGATAAAATAAAAATGAAAGTAAAAGTGAAAAAGAAGTAAGAACTGAATATATAGGTGATAAAAAGGGTAAAATGGTAAAACTTCCATTTAAAAATCGCGTTTACCCTGTTTCTATGTAGTCACAGGCCACGATGCCATGAATTGATTCCCGATAGGTTAATAGACAATTTAGAACTAGGGCCAATCGCGAATCGAGAGATCGTAATTTCATAATTTAAATTAGGGATTATCAATTAGGGTTAAGAATTATAACTCGAGAGAGAGTAATTCACCCTAGGACCGTCTAGACCCATTAAGTCGAGAATTGCATAACTGACTAGATTTTTGTTAATTTCAAATTAAATCCCCCTTTCTCCCGCTCGGTAGTTTCTAGGTAGGTTTGGTATTGGTTTTGTGTGAGTTATTATCTTATTTGGATTTCTACAACTCAATTCTTGAATTAATTGTTGATTGATTTATTTTCTACATCAGTTTACTTAATTTGAATTATTGCAATTTTAGTACGACCTTAGATTTTAGGACTAGATTAGGCTTCCTCGTAGGATCGATACCTTAGGTACTACGCAAATGACTCCTACGCTTGCGGAATTTACCAAGGTTATAAATAGTAAAACTTAGTGCATGTAACCTTGTGAACAAGTTTTTGGCACCATTGTCAGAGAAGGCGACATTTAGTTCTTTAGTTTAAGGCTTTAGAACAGTTTATAATTTTTATTTTTATTTCATTCATTTTACCTAGGAATCATGCTCTTACATGAACACAAGAGTCACGAGGGGTTCGAATCATGCAGTTGAGACATTAGATTTAGACATCACGCGATTAGAACGTTTGCGAGAGGAAGAAGAAGAGATAGAAAAGTCAACAATGGATGAGGAATTTCAAAGGAATGTGTATCAGGAAGTGAACCCTGGACGGCAAAAACGGCCCTCGTAGACTTTATAAGGCCCAGGTTCAACCCATCTAGCCAAAGAGTGGCTAGGCCGCCAGTTCAAGGGGCCTCGTTCGAAATCAAGCCAGCCCCCCTAAACGTGCTTTAGCAAAACGTCCAACATTATGGACTGGTGAACAAGGATTCAAACGTGCATATCTTGAATTTTCTCAAGATATGTGATACTTTCTGGTATCACCAGATGTCAGAAGATACTGTTAGGATTAGACTGTTCCCTTTCACACTTAGGAATAGAGCGAGGGCTTTGTATCACTCACTGAGCCCCGCTAACATTACGATGTGGGAGCAACTCGTGCGTGCTTTTGTAGATAAATACTTCCCATTGACAAAAACCACCAAGATAATAAAGGAAATTACTAATTTACAACAAGGTGATGGGGAGTCAATTTATGAAGCATGGGAGCGATACAAGGACCTACAGAGAAGTGCCCACGCCACAACCTACAGAAGGAATTCCTTCTGTAAACGTTTTACAATGGAGTTAACCTACCTACTAGAGGCACCATCGATGTAGCGTCAGGAGGATCCTTGATGCAAAAGATGGTTGATGAACTAGAGGAGTTAATTGAGGAGATGGCGAGTTATAGTTGCTTATGGGCAAGTAAGCGAGGTAGGTAACCTACCACTTTTAGAGAGCAACAGGGAATCGTCGCGGTCAATCAGATGACAGAGATGCAAGCAAAGATCAATAACTTGACGTGACAACTCAGTGATATGAAGGGATCATCCTCTGCTCTAGTTAAGTCCATGCAATTGAAGTGTGACTTATGTGATCAAATATATCATGATACTGTGGACTACTACTTGATGAGAGAGGACAACCAGGAGCAAGTGAACTACATAGGGCGCAATTTGGACAAGGAGGGGGTAATAATCCCTACTCAAACACCTATAACCTTAGGTGGAAGAATTACCCTAACTTCTCCTGGTTGAATAATAATAATGGAGGGCAGTTCAGGACTCAAAGGCATTTGGGCTTCTAGCAAGATAAAACAAGCTCGATGGAGTCAAAGTTGGACAAAGTTTTGGACAAGATCGGAGGCACAGAGAAAGCTCATAGGAAGCTTGAGAGCAAGCTCGAGCAAGTAACAAAGAATCATGCTTCATCCATACACAATCTAGAAGTCCAAGTGGGGAAGCTCGCAGAAGCAATGTCTACTCAGCATGTTTGAACTCTTCCAAGCGACACTGATTCAAACCCAAAGGAGCGTAACATGGTTATAAGTCAGACTCAGGATGAGGAACTAGGAAAGTTGGAAGAGAGAGGAAAAGGACAATTAGTTGAAGAAGACCTTTCAATTGAGCCCGTAATGAAGTCAATTCAAGTAACTTTACAGGTATTTTCGTTCCCTATTATGTAGCAATGAGAGTTATATGCAAAGAGGGAAGAAAAAAATTGTAAGAAATTAAGCATAACAAGATCGAGGAAGTGACAGAACAAGTATAATTGAAGCTCAAACTACAGGAGTCCGTCAAGAAGAAGGTTAAGGAGTAACCACTAGAAGAAAACCCTAATATGGTTACGAAGAAAGATGACCCAGGGGATTTTTCATCCCCTGTAGTATCAACAAGATCATTATAGACAGAGCATTCGTGGACTTAGGCACAAGCATAAATATGATGCCCTATACTTTCAGTAAAAAATTAGGGTTAAGAGAGATAGTGCCCACTAAGTTTTTGATTAATACAGCTAATAAAACTTCACATAAACCAATGGGAATCATAGAAGATGTGCCAATAAAGGTTGGTAAATTTACCTTCCCTATGGACTTCTATATTTTGGACATCAGTGAAGATGAGGAAACTCACATAATTCTTGGAAGACCATTTTTGGCCACTGCGCGCTCAATTATTGATGTTGATGGGGGTGAGCTAACTCTGCGACTAGGGAAGGAGCAGATAACCTTCAAGGTGACCATTAGAGAATACGGAGCTCCTTCAACTCTAGTGGATCGTAAAAAACCTAGGCCTCAAAGTGAATGGGAGGATATAGAGGATCCCATAAATGCTTTCCGAAAGAAACACCCATGAAGGAGAAGGCGAGGCAAAGAAAATTGTAAGAATGGTGGTGATTGCAGTATAGTAGCTAAGGTACAGACTCTAAGATTAATGACAACGCTACCATCGAACCATTCATTCCAACCATCGTGAGCTTTAAGGAGAGTCGAGTCACTGACGTTAAAAGAAGTGCTATTTGGGAGCAACCCATGGAAAAATTAGTTTCGTGTTGAATTTTGTTAGAACATTTGAATTTCATAGTTAGGTTTATTTTTTTCATTGAATAAAAGTGAAACAAGGAATAGGATTTCGAAATCACGGGAAGATTGTGCAAATATAAAGAGAGAAGTGAAAAAAGGCTATAAAAGAATTATGAAGTGAAAGAGAAAAGACTAGAAAAAGAGCAAACAAAGGACATTGGAGTTAGGGTACAGCCGTAGGCCACGATCATGGCCTACCATTGAGCGTATTGTTGGTGGTATTCCGCATGCCATGATCGTGGGCTATGTCTTTGGCCCAATACTCTTCGAATCTTCTCCATTCTTCACCATTTATCTTGAAACACTAACAAACGCATCACGGCACCTTAAAAATATAACATGTAAGCTAAAAGACTTAATCTAACCCATAAAAATGCTAAAACACACAAACTAATATAATTAAACCCTAAATGCACACACACCACTAAAATTCACACTAAATAAATAACAAATTCAACCTTAAAACATTATGCAAATGACAACTATCACTTATCATTGAAATTCTCATATTAATGTAGTTTCTTTTAATGTAAAAAAAGAAAAGAAAATGAAAAAGAATGAAAGAAAGAAAAAGAATGAACAAAATTGTTTAAATAAATTTATCAAGGAGGAAGTGCATATGAGTTCACAAAGTTATTCGTGACTAATGCATCTTCCTAGAGTTGTAATAAATGTGTTATTTGAGTATGTTGAATATAAGGTAGATGTTGGCTTTGAATGTTAACTCTTATGATTTCAATGTATTGTTGGAATACATTATATGAGTGATTCCTTTGGATTGGTATATGCTTCATGTGGTTTGTGTGTGAGAGCTTAATGGGGTTGTGAAATATAAATCTTGCATTCGTCATAACTGATGGTACCCAGTTTTTTATGAGTGTTGCTTTATTTCACTAGCTTAATGGCTTTCATGCTAATTGACCCAAATACATCTCACCTTACCTTTGCCCACATTACAACCTTGAAAAGTCCTTTGATCCATGATTTTGCATATGAACAGTAGTGGTGGAGAAATGAAATGATATGCAAACTTATGGAATGACATGATCATGAATGGTATTGAGTGTACCTATTGATATATTTTAGTTAAAAGCATTTTTTGAGTCTACCATTAGATTGATCAATTTTTGAAGATGATGAATGTTGATTGATCATGAATAACAGCTTGGAATGTTGACATCTTGCTATGATTTTTCAAAGTCACTCATCTTTTTTTTATGATTATGTATTCTTGGAACATATAGGAAATGAGTCAATGTTTTTGGATCTTTGAGCTTAATTTTAATGTTTTGCACGAGGATGACCAAAAACTAAGTATGGGGGAAATTGATAGGTGCTTAAATGATTATGAAATTATTCCATAACACTTAGCGATTATTGGTATGAAATTGCTTAAGATACTTACTTTGACTTATATGTGATTTTAGGCACAATTTGGAAGCAAAGAAGTTAAAGTGAGTCAAAAGCATGATATTTGGTCCATTTTTCAAAGATTAATTTTCACTTGTCTTCATGGAGCAATAAGAAGAAAATTGGAGTAAGAGAAGACAAGATAAAGAATAAAAAAATAGGATAAAGCATAAAACCCATGGAAGAGGGTTGTTGGAAATCAACACTTGTAGTGCAGGTTTTTTCATGGTTGAATGTGAATTTAATGGAGTGATGGCTGGATGATGAAAGGTGGACAAGCAAGGAGTAAAACGACAACACAGTAAGGAGCTAAACGGCGACATCCAAGGAGCATAAAATTCAAAACGAGACAAACATGAGCAAAATCATGTAGCAGCTGAAGGAGAACATGACAAAACATGGGAAGTAAGAAAAGTGACAATGCTTGAGGAGGAGGAGTAGCAGATGAACAAAACGCAGCACGGTTGTAACTGGGAAAAGTTTACGTTAAATGCAAACGCAAGCTTATGCATTTAACACAACGCATACATCTGCGTTTTGCATTGAACGCATACGCTATGCATTAAACACAACGCATATATCTATGTAAGCGTTCAACGCAACGCGTATGTGATGCATTTCACACCTTGGATATAAACACAAGTGAACAGTAAGGTGGCCAACCATTGTTTATTTGTCACATCATATGAACAATAGCAAATAGAGAAGAAAACAAAAGAGAGCTTACGAGAGAGGAGTGGAGGAATAATGAAAGGGGTCTTTGGTGGGGGTTATAAAGTGGGTCTGAAGCATTTTCTAGGGAGAGATCCATGAAGGGCTAGACATCCTGACACTAGTTCAGAGGTGACATCGATGCCAACGACCCGAGTTAAGTATATTTCTTTGGTTTTGTTGTTTCTTTCTCTTATTAGGAATTGATTATTTTATGTTATGTCAATTGATTTGGGTTTTGTGTATGGGTAATCGGATTTTCATTATTGTTTGGTTATTTGTGTATAAACCAATTGGGTATTGTGAAGGATAATTTTAATGCGTTCACTGAATCGTTTAATTGCAAACTCATTGCTAGAATCTCAATATAATCTGTAATTGTTATGTTGAAATTCATGTTTAGTGAATAATAATTCGTAATCATTAGGGATAACATGACCTAGGTTAAATAACGCATCGTATGTGGTTGTTTCCTTGATTAATCGATTTTCCTAATTTGTAATGCTACTGCCTAATTAAATCTAGAGATCGTATCCTATGTTATTTGATAGGTAGGTTTAATTAACAATCGTATCTTAATTAAACAAAACCTAAGGAAAAACTCGGGTTAATTATTAACCCACGATTAATAGTTGCTAGGAGAGGTTTGAAAACAACAAATCAATTAAATATACTTAATTAGGGTGTAAGCCGAAATTGAACCAAAAAATCAAGTCCCTACCGAATTAACCACTTTTATCATTTTTTGCATGTTTTCTTTAATTTGTTTTCATTAGGTTAGTTTTATTTTATTTTTTTACCCAAAACTCCCCTTTTTGTCGAACATCGATTAATTTCACTTCAACAACATTACACACACTCCCTGTGAGATCAACCTATACTCATCACTGTTGTAGTAGTGGTCTAGTTATTTTATTTTGACTAGCGTTACAAGATGCGACCAATTTTAAATATCACATTATAAACCCATTTGATCTTTATACAAATTTCATGAAACTCTTCACTCCTTCTAAGTATTAAGTGGACCAATTCTGATGTGACATCCAACGTTTATCCATGTAAGTATACATTTAAAAGTAAATTACTAAATTACTAAATGCAATTTAAGTTGTAAATAACATAATGATAAATCAATTTAAGTTGACATACCAAGTTTGAATTCTACCAAACAATGAAATTGAGCATGCTAAGAAAACCTATCTTACAAGCTACATGTACAAGTAGTGAGTTTTAAACATACCTCTTAATTCTAAAGCAAGAGCTATAAAATTTAATTTAATGCCTACTTTCACTATTATAAGCTTCAATACCTCCTGTTCGACACATTTGTAAATAAAGTATTGATGTCATTATTCTTAATAAGCATATTAGAAATAATATATAGTTGATTTAGTATCTTAACTATCAAAAATAATAATGAATATTTAGTTATAAGGTTATCAAATGAGTAAATTATAATAATTTTTAAATATAAAATATGTATGACTTAGTTTATTGCTACATAAGAATGTAATACAACAATGATCATGTAAAGAAACAAGTATTGTATAAACCTAATGGGATTTTCCTTGGGAGGTGTCGATTACAGATGATATAATTTCATAATGAAAGTTACATTACAAACAATAGGTACTAAATTCAAACTATTCAAGTTTCCATTTGAAAATTGATATTTGTAACATCATCTACAATGTAAATAGAAGAAAAATAATTAATTAATATAGTGTAAAGTTGAATGATTAACATACTTTTTTCACTTATAAGTTAAAGAACATTGATCGTAGGTAGATAGGTATGTAGAATTAGATAGAATTACAGATGTATACAAAATGAAATAGTCATAAATGAAACAAATTTGAAACATAGTCAAATAGCATATATCAAGCAAGTAAGAAATACCAAATGCAAAACATTATTTTTGTACTACTACTATAGGCAATACTAGTTGACTAGGGGCTACCATAGAAAGAGATATAATCGAGCAAATTGGAAAAAAAACCCATAAACAAAGAAATCATTTGTCCAAAACAAAAGTTGTCAACTTGGTGAAATTTTAGTTTAAAGCTACTAATGGAGGAAGTGAGAATAAATTACAAGTGGTGGGATTAGATAATAAAAACAATTAAGGATAATGGCTATAATGAGAACAGCCTTAGACAAAGAGAGACAAAAAACCTTGATACCATATGAAAGAGAAGAGGTGAATTTGTACTATATATTGCACACCAAATGGATGTACATGGCAGGGGAACTTAGAAATCAAATTCTTATAATGATACAGAAGGGTTAACAATAGCGGAAAGCTCACTAAAACAATCAATTGGAGCACAAAGTCGGGAAAAAGATGGCAGGAACATGACAACGAGGTTGGAGGAGGCTATAAACCATAAGAAGGAGCTGGAAATTGCAAGAAGGAGATAGAAACGCGAGGAAGAAAGGCTGGTGATTAGGTTTTATATGTGACGAAATTATGTCATTTTCATTTGATAAAACGACAATGTTTTTGTGCATTTACAATGAATTTGGCAACTCTTTCCTAAAATCATCACCAAAGGCTTAGTCTTTGGTGACGATTATGAAAAAGCATTGCTAAAGGCTTAGCATTTGGTGACGATTATCGCAAAAGGCTTACCCTTTCATAACGATTTTGTTAAAGCATTGCAAAAGGCTAACTCTTTGGGGCTTATCTATATATTAAAATCTATATGTTATAGAAATTATATACAATATAAAAATTCTATATAATAATATAGAATTTATAAATAATAAATATATTGGTATGATTAGACAGAATAATATGATATCTAAGGTATGATAAATTTTATGTATTATCTATACATTCAATATATATA
>JAOQMS010042935.1:0-12759 GCA_027563885.1 Erythroxylum longipes
GTAAAACTCTTATTTTTGTTATTAATGAAATATATGTTTGGTTTTGTCTATGATTTTTCATGTTTTGCAAAGTATTCAATTATGGAAAGGAGATTAAGTTTTTAAGAACTTGTTGTGGTTGAAATATTTTAAGTTTGCATGTAGTAAGATAGGAAAATTTGGGTTGAGGATGGTTCAGTCATAGGGGTTATCGCCGTGGCGAAGCCAAGAGTTCGCTGCGGCATAATTCACCGGAAAGGTCAGTGAGGTTTACTCACACATGTTAGCCGCGGTGAGACCAAAGGTTGCCGCGGTGAAAATAAAATTTCGTGCTTGCCGCGGTGAAGTTCTATATGTTTGCCGCGGCGTAAAATTCCCGAAGGGTCCAGGGGATTTTCCAATATGTTTGCCGCAGCGAAACCCACGGTTCGCCGCGGCGAAGCCCGCCTTTGCTTCCGAAGGAGTTTTCTTTCAAATTTCCAAATTCTAAGCCTTCCTCCATGCTCAAGCCTCACGAACCCAAATCCGATGTTGGGCTCCGAAAACGGGGTCCATCAAATGATTTGACCTAAATTGAATGATTGTGTCTAAGATTAATTTTATTTCATGAAAATTGGAGTCATTGCCTCATTATTGCATTGTGTGTATTATGTTGTTATGTGTTGTAGTTTTGTTTGCTTGAGGACAAGCAAACGTTTAAGTGTGGGGATGTTCATAGTTGTGTTTTGCATGATATTTTAGGGTGTAATTTGTTATGTATTTAGTGTGAATTTGAGTGTTGAGTGTGCATTTAGGATGTAATTATGTTAGTTTGTGTGTTTAAGTGTTTTATGGGTTAGTTTGAATCTTTGAGCTTCATTGTTATATTTTTTAGGTACCTTGATGTGTGTGCTAGTGTTGCAGGGTAAACAGGGAAGAAAGGTGAAGATTTAAAGAGTTTTAGGCTAAAATACATAGGCCACGATCGGGCACATTAGCCACAATCATGACAGAGAAGGAAGAGTCAGCAGCAGCCAGGCCACAATCGTCCACATTGGTCCATGATCGTGACAGAGAGCGTCAAGTTAGGCCATAATCTTGCCCATGATCATGAAAGAAAGGTTAAAGCACCCACAGTGGTCATAACATGCAGGGCCATGATTATGCCCTGCGTCAGGCTAACACGAAGACTAGATTTTTGAGTGATTTTTTGGACCATTTCGACCCCAAATTTAACCTAGGGCTTTCGCGGAATAAATAAAACATTATATGATGGCCACCAGTAGTCTTTGGAGAGCCTAAAGAGTCATGCAAAAAAGTGAGATTCTGTCAATTCTGGGAGAGACCTAGAGAGATCAAGAGATCGAGGAAGGAGAAGAAAGAAGAGAGACATGGAGATGAGCTAGACGCGAAGTACTTCCTGGAATAGGTGGTTTCCTATAGTTGTCGTTTCCAAGATTCCATTCCCGATAGTATTTCCTTTTATTTTAGTTTTATTTATATATAGAATTGAAATAGGTGTTGAGACTAGTTGTGTGGAAAGTTGACTTATGTTTATACTCACCTTTGGATATTGATTCTGGAAATTAATGAAATTCAATTGATTGTGTTTTTATTGATTTGATCATGATTTGAA
Organism: Erythroxylum longipes; assembly: GCA_027563885.1. Taxonomy (NCBI): domain Eukaryota; kingdom Viridiplantae; phylum Streptophyta; class Magnoliopsida; order Malpighiales; family Erythroxylaceae; genus Erythroxylum; species Erythroxylum longipes. The sequence goes on from JAOQMS010042935.1 coordinate 1,595, forward strand.
TTCTGTTCTTAATAATTAGGCAATAAACTGAGAAGGTGAGCCAGGTAAAAATCATTGATTTGGGCTAATGAGAGTTAGGTGAATTGATAGGTAAAGAATTGGATAAAACCGATAAATTCATATAACTAGAGATCAAGCATAGATTCCCAGTAGGTTAATAGACAATTTTAGAACTAATTTAGGTTTTGGACCAATTATGGATCGAGAGATGCAATTCCTATAATTTGAATTAGGGATTATCAATTAGGGTAAAGAATTATAACTCGAGAGAGAGTAACTCAACATAGGACCGTCTAGACCTTTTAATTCAGTGTTGTATAACTGGTTAGGTTTCCATTAATTTCGAATTAAATTCCCTTTTCTCTCCCTTAGTAATTTCTAGGTCAATTTTGGGTTGTTGCGAGTTTGCTGTTTTTTTTATTCTTTGGCACTTTAATTTCTCATATTTGATTATTGATTGATTTAGTTTCTGCATTTGTTATTTGTTTAGATTATTGTAGTCTAGGACAACCTTAGATTTTAGGACTAGTTTCCCTTTCTCATGAGATCGAAATGTTAGGTACTACGCAAACAACTTGTGTGCTTGTGGTAACTACCAAGGTTATAAATTGTAAAACTTAGAGCATGTAACCTGGAGCGAACAAGTAGCTGAAGCAAACTCTCCTAAGAGAAAAATGGATTATAGGAGTGTGTGACTTGGACTGTTGATTTGGCCATAAAGATATATATCTACCATATTGGAATTCACAATCAAACATTTCTTTGTTCTAACCACTGCGTAAGTCCTATACAGCAGATAGGCTGGTTTACTTAAAAAGAATCCTTTTTATGATCAGACCCAATCATGTGTTCTATGAACAGGCTCCGTAAAATCCAGTAGAATAGGTGATGTGATATAATCCTTATTTTCCTTTAGCTATTTGTGTTCCTTATACTTCGTTTTATCTCTTTCGTTTACTTAATTTATTTAATTCCTAATGGTATGGAAATGCAATCATTTCCTCTACATCAACCCTATTTATGATACTATCAGAGTGAAATAAGGGATCTAAAGAATGATAGAGGCTAAACTGTATTAGTAATAAATAAATCCTTTGTATAGAAAAAGTCTCGATAGCTTTTTGGAGATAAAAGCCAATCAAAAGGTTTAAGACGACCCAAAAAGAACTTGGTCATGATAGCCTTTGTAAGGCCAACTTAGGTATTAAGCATTTACCTGTATGAAGTGAATTTTTTACAAGGGTCAACCCTAGAAAAAAAAGGAATCAATTCATTTCTTTATTATTTATTACATAAAATCATTCATATACATATATGTGTAGATATGAATAACATATGGATTTTACAGCATCTAGACCTATATATTCTTTATATGGTATGGATCCTTTTGGTTCGTTTGATTCTTACTCTAGCCAGATGATGAAAAATTATCATGTCCGGCTCCTTCAAAGAATAAATCTGTAAAGAATTCACCTATCCCAATAATAAAAAAAACATAACTTGAATTATCCTGTATTAAAAGCTAAATTGGCTAAAGGAATGGGTCATAATATTATGGAAAATCCGCATAGCCCAACGATCTTTTATATATTTTTCCAGTAGTAATTCTAGGTACTATTGTATGTAATGTAGGATTAGTGGTTCTAGAACCATCAATGATTGGTGAATCCATAGATCCATTTGCAACTCCTTTGGAAATTTTGCCTGAATGGTATTTCTTCCTGTATTTCAAATACTTCGTACAGTACCAAATAAGTTATTGGGTGTTCTTTTAATGGTTTCAGTACCTGTGGGGTTATTAACAGTTTTTGGAGAATGTTAATAAATTCAAAAATCCAATTCGGCATCCTGTTATGATAACTGTCTTTTTGATTGGTACTGTAGTAGCCATTTGGTTAGGTATTGGATCAACATTACCTATTGATAAATCCTTAACTTCAGGTCTTTTTCAAATTGATTCGATTGTAAAATCAAATATTATGACGATGTATCTAGGGAATAGTCGCTTCAAAGTGAATTATCCCTGCATAACATCTATTTAATTAAATTATTGATTTATTTTGTGAATATCAATATTATGGTAAAATTTCAAAATTGATTTTCATCTTCTCTAGAAAAAAAGATGAAAATCAATATAAATCCATTAGATTTAGAATGAATTCTTTGGTAAATCAATTGCAAAATGCTTTTCTGTTTCTAGAATGCCTAATATATATTTTAAATCTTCTATACGAAAATGTTCAATTTTCATAAGGTCTTCTTGACTTGTATTCAAAAGGTCTGACAATGTATGTATGTTGGACCTTTTTAAGCAATTATAGATCTTAAGAGTCAATTCTGATTGGTCAATAAAAATATATTTCAACACTATTTGTTTTTTATTTTTCCTTAGTTTCACCAATCTATCATGAATAGTAAAAAGTGTTAAAGTAACTTTATGTTGATTTTTTCTAAATGTAAATCTTCTTCTTCTACATGCAAAAAAGGAATAAATAAATCAATCGAATTTTTTGAGGCTTCATGAAGTGCTTCTTTTGGAGTTAAACTTCCATTTGTCCATATTTCAAGAAAAAGTATTTTTTACTTTTCATTACCATTTCCATAAGAATGAACACTATGATTCATATTTCAAACAGACATGAATACAACATCTATGGGGTAGCCTCCGTCGTGAAATTTATTTAGTGGTTTTACATACTAGTCGCGATTCCTCTTGATTTGTAATTCAATAGACAAATTTAGTGGTTCCGTTAGGCTAGCTATATGCTTTGTATTATCAATAATTTCCACAGAACGCGATAAGATGATATCTTGAGAAGTTACATATCTAGGACCTTTGACACAAATAGAAACGTCATGGATTTCATAAAAATTACTTCTCAATACAATTTGTTTCAAATTCATTAAAATTTCATATACTGATTCTTGAATACTTAGTATAGTAGAAAATTTGTGTGCTATTTTACGAGATTTTGAACATGTGATATATATTCCTTCTGTTTCTCTAAGTAAAGCTCTTCGCATCACAATGCCTATTATGCCAGCTTGACCTTTCATAAGTGGAGATAGAATAAAGTGTCCACCATAAAGATGCTTACTATCAACTCTTGATTCAACACACTTCTACTATAGTGACCAAGTAGATATTGCTACTTTCTCTCAAACCATAATAATATTTGATCAAATCATTGAATTATTTCTTTCTCTTAAAATTTCTTTAATTTTTATTGTTACATGCATCTTTTTTTAGGGGTTTGCAGCCATTGTGTGGCATAGGGGTTACTCAGAGAAAATTTAATAGTATACCACTTCTACGAATAACTCTTAAAGCCGCATCTCTTCCGAGACCAAGACCTTTTATCATGACTTCTGCTTGTTGCATACCTTGATCCACTACTGTCTGTATAACATTTAGTGCTACGGTTTGAGCCGCAAAAGGTGTCCCCCTTCTCGTACCCCTGAATCCACAAGTGCCAACTGAAGACTAAGAGATCACCCGATCCCGTATATCGATAACGGTAACAATAGTATTGTTGAATCTTGTTTGAACATTAAAAACTCCATTTGGTACTTTTAGTGGATTCTTACATGAACCCATATATCTATTCCTGCCTTTATAAAGATTTCGTCATCTCATGAATATAAGTCAAGGATCTATGGATATATCCATTTCATGTCAACCTAACTCTTTGATTTTGTACACGGGATCTTTTAGAGAGCTCCCATGTAAAAAGATTATCCTTGTCTTTGTTTATGTCTCGGGTTGAGACAAACTACAATAATTTGTCCTCATCTACGTATCAGCTGACATTTTTCACAAATTTTACGAATGAAGGCTCTTATTTTCATATTTGTTATTCCTCAATGCTTAATATACATACTTCTTTTTTCAAGAAAATGAATTTATTTTCATTTTGAAATCTTGTCGTGTATCCTTATAAAATCAAAGGAATGTTCAAGTTGAAAAAAACTACGTTGGATCTTCCCTAAAACATAATCTAAAACCAGAAGTTTCTTTTCTAAACAAATCTGGAGAATACTATAGGATAGTGGTTCAGCAATTAAGCCTTCTTGAACCCATTTTTGCTCTTTAATTCTATTTTAAAAATCCTCTTTAAGGATCTACTAAGGGAATGTATGAGGAATGCTATCAGAAACTTGTTCTTTTTCTTTTTTCACAAATAGGAAATCCGTATCAAATTCGGATATCAGAAATATTACCATATATAACACAAGATTTTTCCACCAATTCTTTCTAGTTGAGCTTCTTGGCCTATCATTATACCCCGAGAAGTTGAAATAATTACAATGCCCATCCCACCTAAAATTTTAGGAAAATTTTGATAGTTACAATATATTCTTAGACTAGGCCGGCTGATCCATTTTAAATTTAGATTAGTTCTATATGTTCCTCCTCCATTCTTACTATGTTGTAAGGTTAACTCCATAAAATTTTTGTTGCCTTCTTGATGTTTTCTCACATTTTCAATAAAACCTTCTTGTAAAAGTATTTTGATAAGGTTTGCGGTGATGTTAGTCGATGCTATTCGAATAGTTCCTTTTTTTATCTATGTCAGCATTTTGTATAAAGGTTATTATGTTAGCAATAGTGTCCTTGCCCATGATAAACTAAAATTATTATTGCCTCCTAATTTGGATATAATCAAACATACGTTTCTTTTTCTGAATTAATGATTTAAACGAATTAATTATTTAATAATTAATTTTAATTATTTAAAATTAATTAGTTTATTCAATTTATTATAAATTTGAAATTTTTTAAAGGTATATGAGTGAAACATAATCTAATAATCTACTAGTTAATTTAAATTTCATTTATTACATTTACTTTATTTCATTCAAATACTATAACACAAATACGTTTGAGTATTATTTTCAATGTTATTTCATCTTCTATTTGAATGCTTTATCTTATAAAATGTCAGGTGCTAATGAAACTATTTTAGTGAAATTTAATTGTCTCAATTCCCGCGCGATCGCACCAAAAATTTAAGTTCCCCTAGGATTTCCTTCTTGATTAATGACAACTATAACATTGTCATCATAGTGTATTATCATAGTATTTTTTCATTTTAGTTCTTTACAACTTCATATGATTATAGCTCTAATCACTTCTGATCTTTCTAGATGGGAATTGGGAAGTGCTTCTTTGATCACAGTAGCAATAACGTCATTGATATAACCATATCTCTATTGGGGGTTATTACTCATTTTTGTACTTGTTGTTTTATTTTCTAATTATTTCTTCAATTAATAGGAGAAAACAGTTTAATAGGAATAGTAGAATAATAAATAATAGTAGAAATTTTCTTAATCCATCATCTTTGGAAAGATATTATCTCATAATTATCTATAACTGTTTATGTCTCTAGCATGGCCCTTTGATTAAATATGGAGGGAAATGAGATAAATGGTAGATACTAATGGAAGAAGTCCTTTTTGGATAATAGGTACTGTAACTGGTATTACTGTGATTGCTTTAATAGGCATTTTCTTTTATGGTTCATATTCGGGATTGGGATCATCCTTGTAATAATAATAAGCGGATGAACTGAGTTGTAGACATACAACGTACGAACTCAACAGGACCCCTCAAATCAGAAAAAAAAAAGAAAAATGGAGGGGCACCCCGTTGAGTTCTTAATAACGAACAAAGTCCTATTCTTATAGATGGACGTAAAAATGAAAAATGGATTCACTTTTTCTGCAATTTCAAATATTTCAAAAACTCCATTATAGTTATACCGGGTGGCGTTTTCAAAACCTAACTTCATTAATTGAATCAAAACATTGGTTCCTTGTTAGGATACTATTAAAGTTATCAGAAAGAAAGAATTCATTACTTGATGGACTTTTCTTCGATGACAAAATCAAGATGGATGTTTTATCTATTTCTGTGGATCCGATATTATACCAATTTTCCATACTAATATAACCTTATTTCATTCTATTTATTTTTTATTCTATTTAATTTATTTGCGTATCTCATAAAAGTTGAATTTTTTTTAGAAGTCAATTGAAAATGTTCTATTTGATCAAAAAGATTCCCTTTCTTCTGTATTTGTCAAACTACTATTTATTTATATGTATAAAAAAGAAAAGAGGGAAGTTATGATAAAACCGGAAATATAAAAATTAAGAATATGAATCTTAGATGAATGGCATCAAGAATCATTATTATTTTGACACAAGAAAAGATGTGAAAAATTCCTTTTCTTGTGTCTAAAGTTCAGTGGGCCAATCCATGCCTAGGATAACATCAATTTCCTTTAGCGGTAATATAATCAAGTTTGCTTCCGATATTGACTGCTTAATTCAAATCAAACACCTCTTGCATACTTCTCCTACTATAATGGTACTACCTTTAGATGTACTTACCTCTAATCCACATCTCAATAACTCTCTATCACAATGCAACCAAGATTCCATATATGGTGCAAAAAAAGAATGCGTAGATCTAGGATTTAGTAGTGCATAAGCTCAAAAGTAAATATAAGTAACGCATCTACAACGACATCTAGAAACTCTTGAGTGTCTTGTCTCGTCATAGCATAAACTCAGGCTTGGGACTATGATTGATTGCTTTGCATCTCAGTCCCAGTAATAGGGCTCCCAGAACTTATTCTTCCTCTACCACAGCCTCTCTGTCTAAACCTACTGACTCAGCTTTGCTGAAATGTAGTTTCGTTTGCCACACTTCCTCTCCTACCAGACTATGCTCCAAACACAACAGAACAGTCCCTGGCCTGATGTTCAAATGAGTTGTACTGAAGGGAGGCTCCTGTAAACCTCCAGCATTCACCACTGTGCTTCTTCCCATAACGCTCACAATTCGACAACTGACCCAATACTACACCTCTGTTATTAACAGATTGAACAAAACTACCCCTATGTCTAAACCTTGACTGTCTTAATCCAGTTGGTGGTTTGAAAGCTTCGTTCTGACGCTTGTTGAACCTTCTACCAAATCCTCCCTAAGATTCATTGGGCCTCTTCTGTCTAGACTCTGATCTATGTTCTACCTTATTATCCTTCAACAACTGGTCAATACGGATTGAGGTAGCTCGTAGTTTAGTAAAACTACCCAGGTTAGAAATGGCTAACCTCGTCCAGATCTCTATGTTCAGTCCGTATTCAAATCACCTACATTTGTCTTCTTTAGTAGGAATCAAGACAGTAGCATATCCCATCAGCTCATTGAACTTAACCTCATACTCTACCATAAATAATCTGCCCTATTTCAAATCTATAAATAGTTTCATCTTTCTGTCCATATAAATCTTAGGCATATAATTCTCCTTGAAGACCTTCAGGAAGTCTTCCCATCTCAGACTACAAGGCCTGATGGTACAGCCTAGAACAGTTTTTACCATTGTTAAGCTGGGCCTAGTAGTAAGGAAACTACATAGTTAAAACTCTCGTCTAACTCACAATCCATCTGGTCAAAGATCCTTTCCATTCTTTCTAGCCATCCCTCAACCTCTATAGGGTTTGTACTTTCGTAGAAGTCAACAGCCTCTTGCTTTCACAGTTTATTGTATCTTCTTTCCCTTCTCTGAGGAAGTATTGGAGGCATTCCCTCAAGTCGAGACATAGATAACTCTTTACTGGCTCTTTCTGATCCTAGGTCAGCTGATTATTCCACTTGATCACCTATGGCTAATGACTTATAAAATTCAATAACTTAAATTACCATCCAAAATTCTCATAATATTTCATGCCTAACATTCCTACATATCCTTATGGATGCCAACCATGTTCTGATATCACCAACTGTAACATCCCACTCCCATCTGACGCATACACGTATACCCTTCAGATGTTCGTACACCTGTTTGAAAGAAATGGTGTGCTAACTTATTCACTTTCAATGTATCTCATGGCATCATCATTAAAACCATAAATAACACAATGTCAAGAATCTAAAATTTCCTCATTTCATTTTAAAAACCATAATTTACAATGTAGCATTATATCCATCATCTAGGTTTACACAATATCGACCTATCAGAGTCCACAACTCCATCTTCAAGTATGCTACATATATGAGGATTCAAGAAAAAGTAAAAACAATCCTTCAGTCCCTGCTGACCAACCTTTGAGCCATGTCCTCTATCCAAAAGTTGTACAAAATTTCTTCTAAGTAGTCTTAGAAGCTAAGACGTTGCTCTCTCGAACCTGAAAATGCCAATGTTGCAATTTGATTGAGTTTTCCGAACTCAATTGAGTAACTATCCTAGATGGTTCACTCTTATCTTGCAACACAAAATTTATGTTATCATATAATTCACATCATCTTAATTTCCATAACATAATATCACAAACTATCCTAGATGGTTCACTCTTATCTTGCAACACAAAATTTATGTTATCATATAATTCACATCATCTTAATTTCTATAACATAATATCACAAAGCACTTTGTTCACAATTATCACATTTCAAAATTCATACAATTTATCTTTTCAATGCGATCATGCAAAACTTGTTCATCGTTAAGCATTCACACATTTCATACCATAAAGGTCTTCAAAACATTGCAATCATTGAATTTATTCATAAAATATGCATATGTAGTGTTTATGAGAATCAAATTCACTCAATACGTTGTTGTAACCGAGTTCCTTTTTCACTGTCCCATATCCGTTATAGATATCGGGCTCTATCATACTATCCCGTAACTATTATAGATACCAGGCTCTATCATACAAATTGGAGCCATAGGCTCTTACTACAGATGTCTGAGCTTTAAGCTCTTTTTCACTAATGACTCAGGTCACAACGGTCTTTATATTTCATGCATTCATGGAATAAATACATTTCACATTTTCAATCATCATATTCAGTCATACAAATTTACTTTTACTTTCCAATTCACATTCATTATTGGAATTTTAGTCCGACATTTAACATATAAGTTGAAAACACATTTAGTCAATCAAATTCACATTCAAGGAACACTTCTAATACTGTCTCGAATATCAAACTCCTCGGACAATCAGTTGTCTAGAATCAGTAATATCATAATTATATCAAATAGAAATTCAATTCAGAATTAAACAAATAACCAAGGTGAGACCATCTTAGGCTACTGACAAATGCTCCCTTTAACTTATTGCCTTAAAGTCCCGACAATGTTTGGAAGCGGTCGCTCAACATGCTCCTCTATATGCAATCACATACATTTATATATCAGTCATGTGCATTTTCATATGAATAATCAATCATAAATAAATTTATAAATGTATCATGTATTATGAATGTTCAATGACAAATTATTAGGTATGTTTCGTTAATATACTTGATCACTTTTAATTGATCGCTCATATATATACCATTCTTTTTCCTAGGATTATACACTCCCACAATTTCCTAGTTCTCATTCAATCATTCCCAATTCATCACTTAAACTTTGAATCACATTATATTCATAAGAACATCTTTATATAATTATCAACTCATTTTTTACACACACACAATTGGTACTTTATATTTGAAATTTTAGCAAGCTAAATCTATACATTCACTAAAATTTTCTAGCAACATAGACTCATACACTCACCCAATTCTCATTCATAAATACCCTATGCCCTTAAATACTCTTTCATCCATACCTTATACACATTATTCATATCCTAAAGATTATATTTACATTAAAAGAACTCATTTATTCCTTTAACAAGTCAGAATTTCCATATTTGAACTCAACCATATCCAAAACAGTCCCTTCTTTAAGTTATGACTTCAAATAACTATATAAACTTATTAAGATATCTTCTGGCCAAACTATTTCATCAAAACATTAATAAGACAACAACAATCATTTTTCATGTTTTATACTTTGACCAATTCGAGGTCTAAAGTCCCCAAAAATTAGGAGATAACATAAGGTTCCTGTACAGGGGTCTACCACAGGCTATATTAGAAAAACAAGTATAACTTAAGCTCTAATCACTATTTTATAAATCTACTTTCACAGAGGTCAACTTAAGACCTATATCTATAACTTTAATTCTTTGAGTTTCTTCAAATTAATGCCCTAAAGATATGTAAAATAGGCCGAAATAGGGAGACGAAATTGAAACCAAAATTTCGACCTATAGTTCTCATTTTCTCGAATTTTTCTCAAGACAAATTTTCGGGTCAATTTTGTATGACCATTATAACCTAGACAGTAAGGTATTTAGGCAACATCTTCTTCTAATAAAATGTTCCTCTATCTCTTAAGCTTCTAATGACGTTAAAAGCATGCATTTTGGTTTAGTATCATGTAAGTTATAATCAAAATACTACAGACTATTCTCATGCCTCGACAGAACACAATTCTCAACTTCAAGCCAAATTTCAAGATTCTTAAGTGTTGGAAAATATGGTCGAGATGTGATCCCAATTGTAGCGGAATAATCACGAAATTTTTTGTGACTTTTGATTTCCCAAAAACTAAGATCTATTTAATTCTATAAAATGATTAATATAAATCATAATAAAGCAGAAATTTAATTCGTACCTTATTCCGAAGCTTGATCTTCATCTTGTCGTATCCCTCGAATCGTTCCCGAAATCGATCTATAGGTCATAAACCAACTATCCCCCACTTGTACTAAGCTAATCATTTAAGTATCTCATACCATATCACCATATGACGATTATTGTACTACTAGCTTAACAAGACAATTCTACAAGATTCTCTATAGTGAGCACTTGCTTCAGTCTTACAATTTTCATCTTAATTATCATCATAATTAAGAAAATTTGCCTAAATACATTTTTGTATCTTTGATAAGACATTAGCTTCTTATGTATGCCCAATGACTCTAATGTTCCACAGTACATTACTGTCTTGAACAATGCAAAGAAACTTTATCAAGTTCACTAAAGGACTTGTTAATCCAATTAATCATTTCCACTAAATGAAAAATGTATTATGGCTTAATTAACAACAGTTGCTACATTGGAACCTTTCCAATCCTATTGTTCTAAGTAAATAAATCTTAATTATGATTTACTTCTAAAGTTATATCCTTATCATCTTGAACTCAAATATCAACTCATATATAGAGAAATGGATATCTTTAATACTTCATAAGTATCTGATATCTTAAATACTAAACATCTTTAGTACATTATCTATGCACTTGGACTT
>JAOQMS010042936.1:0-12756 GCA_027563885.1 Erythroxylum longipes
TTCCTTGAGGTATTCAGGTTGAAATGGATAAATGGATAGACGAAGAGCGGAGCTGAACTAAAGGGAGAGTTGTTGACAGTAAGTATGGGTGATGAATATGTATTATAAGTATGCGACAGTTGTGGTATCGAAAAAGAGAAGATAATTTCATAATGGTCAAGGTGATGGAAATAAGTTCACGTATTAAGATATTCTACATGCGAGTTAGACTCTGAAAACGGGGTCCAACATGTTTGGTATCAGAGCACAAGTTAGACTCCAAAAACGGGGTCTAACATGTTTGGTATCAGAGCACGAGTTAGACTCCGAAAACGGGGTCTAACATCAAGTCATTGAACCTATGCTCTATTATCCCTAATGATGCATAACCATTTGTTTACCATAAGTGAATCAGAGTTATAATGATTACGTAATGCAATATAAATTTTGGACATGGTTCATGCATAAATAATCTATTGGAAAAGTTTAAATCATTCATACATGAATCCTAACACATTAAATAAAGAATAAACAATCAATTCTTTATTTACTTGAAGTGAGAAAAACACTACTAGATTAAGAAATGCACAAATGTGTTATTCGGCCTTGATATCCCCGTTTTACTTTAAGGAAGAAGGTTAGATCCTCATATATCTTAAAGAGATAAGGAATCTACCCCTTTGTGTTTCTAAACTCTTCTCCCTTTCCTTATATCTCTTAAAATTTCTTTTATACTAAAATTAGGGTGTTATAAGACACATAGTTAGCTACACGGGCATGTAACTGACTATATATGTCATTTTTTTCTCAATTTTGAAGTTACACCATCTTGGTGAGCTACACAGCCACTTACCTAAACATATAACTCATTTACACGGCTGTGAAAGTCCACACACGACCGTGTGGGTTAGAGGAGAGGCTGAAATTGCATTTCGCATTCTTACATGCTTTTAGTGAGTTACAAAGTCATATACAGGACTGTGTAAGTTACAATAACTTCATTTCTTTGATTATTTGTCCCATATTAACCCTAATTCCTCTCTTTCTTATTCCACAAAGGCAAATAAGATTGAAAATCAAGAGGATGTAGTAGAAAATTACCAGGTAGTAGAAAATAATCATTATGTAACATTAGAATGTGACTAGTGCATTGTATAATCCAAAGGGCATCCTCTAGTAAGTGAATGTAGTATAAGAGCATGCAAGCATCGTTTTCTCTTAATCCTTTAGTGTAATTAGGATTTGATTGCATCTCAAGTATCCGTAAGGAAATAGTAAAACTTATTTCTTGATGATCTTTCTAAAATCTAGTTAGTGAGTAGCAAAGGAAGGTGATCTTTTTTAAGTGGTAACATTTAAATTCCTATAATTAATGCACACCCTTCACCTAATGATAGTTTAAGTAGGAATCAACTCATCCTTCTCATTGGTTTTCATGATGAAGCCCCTTTCTTTGGTATATTAAATAAGACTTACCTAAGAATTATTAAAGATAGGGTATATAATTTCTACTTTTAGGAGTTTAATTACCTCAAAAGGAACAAGTTCTTTCATATTAGTATTGAAACATTGTTGATTTTCCATACGAGGCTTAAGATTATCCTCTATAAGGATTTAATAAGAGCATAAAGGTAGACTAGTCATATTAATATCAGAGATAGTCTATGTAATTGCCTAATTGTTCTCTTTTAAAACCCTAACTAACTTGTTTTCCTATATAAACTCAAAGAAGAAAAAACAATAATAGGATATATATTATCTTCTCCTAGATTTGTGTACCTTAAATTAGGAGGTAACTTTTTTGTTTCAAGTGCAAGTCCTTTCTATTTAGAAAGAAGGGTCTTAGGCTTTCCTTCTTTTAAATACTCAAAAGCTTAAAGAACTTAAGAATTATAACTCTTTTCTTTTAATCTGAAAACATAGTCCACAATGGTAGATTCCTACTCCTCATCCATTCCTAAAGCTAGTAAGCTTCCGAAATATCCTAGTAAGTAATTTTAGGTAAAGTTTCATTCAAAATAAATTCATGATATCAATCTTATGATATTGATAATCTAGGAGAGAATATGGTGAACTCATACTTGTTATGCCCCACTCTTAATTTTAACTTACCTTTAGGTACATCAATTATTGCCCCTCTAATAGCTAAAATTGGTCACCCTAGGATGATAGGACCTTGTACTTCATGTTCATTATTAAGAAGTTGGTAGGAAAGATGACTTTTCCTACTCTAACAAATAGGTCTTCCACTTCCCCATATGGGTGCCTACTAGATCGATCCACTAACTAGAGTAACACTATAGGTGGCTTGAGTTCTTTCGTTCCAAACTTTTTGAAAAGAGACATAGGCACTAGATTAACACTAGAGCCTAAGTTACATAAGCAATTATAATCATAAAGCACTAAAGTAGTAAGGAATCACAAAAATCTATGGATTTTATAACTTTCAAGGGAACTTATTTTGAAGCATTAAACTACACTCCTTATTTAAAGACACCACTACATACTTTTAAAGTTTGTTTTTTAGAGCTGATCTCCTTCAAAAACTTTGTATAAGAGGGCAGTTGAGCTAATTCCTTGATAAGGGGATGTTAATGTGCAACTTCTTGAGAATTTCTAAGAACCTCTTGAAGTTGTACTTATCTTTTTATCTTCTTTAGCTTTTTAGGGTTTAAGATAGGGGGCAGATAATGTTTTATATATAAAGTTATTTCTTTAAAAATGGTGCCAGATATAGTGCAGACTAGCATCATTTTTTTTTGTCTAATTTGTTGCCCAGCTCTAAAATAACACTGACACTGAATGTAGGTGAGACTAATGATAGCTTTATTTGTTCTTAATTTCATTTTGAACCTAGATCAACAATGACATTAAATATAGGTGATACTGGTGCTAGTTCTCTTTTGTTTCCTCAATACTCTACCTCTTCCTAAGGTTTGGTCAACCCTTACACTCCTTTATTTCTGTTAGAATCAATACTAAGTGTTTTTCCACTCCTTAAGTTAATGGCACATAGTTGATTTGTGGAACTTACCTTATTACTATTAGAAAATTGACCTTTCCCTCTTTCATCTTCCTTATTAGCTAATTGGGTAAGTTACATCTCCAAATTTAAAATGGACTTAATGTTTGATTACACTTCTTTTTCAAGCTTCGCTAAAGTATCTAATTGTTTTAATCATATCACCTTAAAAGAAATAAACTCCTTGAGCATCTTCTCCATTATGGTTTTATAATAGTGGTGACTATAGAAAATGAATTATATCCCAAATGGTCCTATAAGCTTACCTAATCCAACTCCTCACTCTTTCTAAAAAGAATTTTAATTATTCCTCCACTCAAGATTATATGTATGGGAAAAGTGGTTATTCACTCCTTGCTTTCCTTTATAAGCAACCATTTTATTCACCTCTTTTTAGTAGCTTGAAGTTCATTATACATTTAAGCATGCATGGGAAAGGATGACCATACATGCTATATTGGAATCATGCCTCCCTATTCCCATCTCTTAACTTATAAACATATTTATCTGATTCTATTAATCATCCATTTGTGACCATATTAAAACTACTTAAACCTTAAAGAGGGCAACTTTTTATTTTCCCCTTACCACCTTGGTTACTAAATTTCTCACCAATATCTCTATGATTTCCTTTTCCTCCTCAAAATTCTTTATGTAAATTGTCCTTTGCACAACTGGTTCAACCATGGTTTGACTGATTATGGTAACGTCATTATAGATGAATTAGATCACTAGCTACAATGAGTACGAGTGATGTAGGCACTAGCTAAGTATAACTCTATATCTTTCTTAGGCTTTATATAATGTTTTCCTTTTGTTCAGTGTAAAAATTTGAATTTGCCTCCATAATTTGGTGTTCTTATATGAAAGGAAAAATCTTACTAGAACTATATTATACACTTGACATTATTCCTTAAAAGATACCATATGATTTTATAACATCCTAATTCTCTCTCACTCCTTCTTATAATATGAAACGCATCTTATTGAAAGCTCATCTTCTGTAAGGCCATTTAGTAGAAGTGTTTGAATCATTGAATAGAACTCCTTAATGAATGTGATCATGTATTCATTGGGTGATCCATTAAAGGTTAGGAGTAAGGGAACAACTAATTACCTAGGCTTATAGTTCCTAACCTTTTAAGTTAGTCTAATGCATATAAGATTAGCATTAATCACTGGTAATTGGATATACCCCCGAGAATCCTTTATGGTTGTTATTGCTCCATACAAATAATCATTGTTTCTCCATACAAATAATCACTAACTAACTATCTTTTCTATCCTTTTAGCTTTATTTTTGTTGTAAGTTTTTCAATTTCAAGCTCGATTTGAAGTAATCTATCTAAGCTATCAATTTTGGATCTCCTACCTCACTTCAACTACTTGAAATAAATCTAAGTAATCAAATTTATAACAAAGTAAAATAAATTAAAATCAACACTAATATTAGTTCCTCATTAATGATGCCAAAAACTTAATTAATTAAATTTGCAAGGATACATAGTTAATTATGGATATTTTATTAAACTGAAGTGATTCAAGGGTATCAATCCCATGGAGAATTAATAACTAAATGTATTAATCCTAGTTAAAAAACAAACTAAGTAAAGTAAGAAATTTATTCAAGAGAATGTAATTACTAACAAATATAAAATAAAAGGAATAACTAAGAGAAAATTTTAATAAATTAAACGTTAAAGCTTCAGGTTTCACTTATAGGAACTTCTAATTATCAAACAAAATCGATTATCTGGGTTGAAATAATAATTAATCTGAGGTATCTATACTCTCTTTCGAGGCACACTCACACACACACACACACACACACACACACACACACACACATATCTAATTAACTCCCATTAGTCAATGTGTAATTCAACTTAATCAAATTCATTAAGCAAGGTTAATCTTTATGGATATTGCTAAAATCTAGGATACCATTATTCTCTAGTGCTAAAAAATTTATTCTTCTAGTGCACATATCATACTTCACTCATCAGCCCTCTGTATAATCCCTATAATTGAATCTATAGTGATCATACATAAATTTAACAATTAACAACAAGAGAAAAAATTCAACTTACTAATAATCAAATCATATATTGACAATTATAGCTCTAAATAAAAGTGACTAATCATTAAAAAAACTAAACACAAAGAAATAAAAATAAATATAAAGGAAAGAGTAGAATAAAAATTTGAGAGAAGTTATCATTGGTCTTCTTCAATCTTGTATCCCAGTCTGCCTTAAATGCCAAAAAAGAATGAAGAACTACAACTCTCCAAGAATCTCTTAAGTTAAACATTACCTAGAAGACTACTATGTTAATTTATACAATTATTTATAGTTAGAGCTACAATAATAGAGTTTTAAAGGGTTTAAACTTGAGAAATCATGTGTCCTTATAACTTATGTATAAGAACTAGCACTCAACTAACACCATTACCAGAGCCAGACTTATTATGGGACTTCTATTATTTAAGAGTCAAGGTATAACAAGAACCTAATACACTTCATAATCGGTGGCAATTTTACACTATTTGTCTTTGTAAATTTAAGATAAGTCTGAAGCTAGTCTAGGATTAACTCATACATCAGTCTTGTACTATATCTCAGCTTCTCAAACCTCATGAAAGACAAGCACACCTGTTATTCTTTATCCCTAAAACTTCTCCTCTTTTATACATCTTTAAGTTAGAATTGGCTTCGTATATTTTATTCACAACTTTTTTCATTTAATTAGATTTAACAACTCTAAAATCACATCAATTGGATAACTATAGAAAAGGTTGCATTAAATCTCATATGTACTCCTTAAATTCATCACTTATAAGACAATAAACTAAATATAGAAAAACGTAATAAAATCTATATAAAACATGTCATAAAGGTTCCAAATAACAATTAAATTAACCATAAATAACTTACAACATATCAACTTATATCATTTGATATATTAGGCATTTCCTTATTGTTCTTCTCTTCTTCTTCCTCAACTGTAACCCCCTCTCTATTTTTCATTGTTTATATCCTCTCTACTCCATATGTTGGTTGCCTTCTTATGTTCCTTAAGATCTGGCATTATGTTGTTATATAATAACTCATGAGTTCTTCCAATTACTAACTTAGCTAGTTGACCAATCTAGTTATTAGGGTTGTTAATTAAAGCCTCTTGATTTTGAAATCAAGCTTCAGATGTCAATATAAATTATGTAATTAATTCTTTTGATCTCTTCTTTTTCTCATTCTATTACTACTCATAATATTTGGTTAAAGTTGGACTTTAAACTTCTTGATTATGCCATGGAAGATTTGGATGATATCCCAACTTTAGATTGTATATGTTATTATACAGATTGATATGAGGTTGGTAGTAGTATCCATAGTATTCAACTTGTTTAGTTATCTAATACGTATTAATTAGGATATTTTTTTAGTATGATTTTAAGATCATCTTGCCTGTGTTTAGATAGATTTTATTGGATTTGGTACTCAATTAGGCTTATATGTTGTTTTTTAAAAATTAAATTGTATATTGATTATAAGAAAAGATCTTACATTGTATTGATTACCTTTAATAAATTCATACAACATATTAAGGTTCAATACATTTGCATGCTTTAGTGTCCCAACATTAATACCATTCCCTCTGCTTCTTTAGTAGTAAAAAACACCAACATATTGATGTATGTTCTACATATGTCTAGTTAGGGACCTTCTACCCTCTCTCACCACATTACATTACTATGGATCTTAGAAGGCTTAGCTTACTCACCAATTTCCCTTGTTTTCTCCATAGGTAAAGAAAAAGCTCCATTTGCTTAAAACACAATTTGTGATTGTTACTATTCGTTATTCCCCTACTTCCCTATATGTGTGTATTTCTATACTAATCCCCCCACATTCTCCCTTACTTTAGCACTCTTACTGAATTTCATTATTTACTTTGTAGGTGATCGAGAATCTTCAGTATCTCGAACACATCCTTTGGATTTTCCCTTGCAATCAGTGATAGTTGGTGTTCTTTGCTTCCTCGTTTTCCCCATACTTGTGTTACTCCACTGATCCTTATAAGTAACCCTCACCAAGCAGCATCAAGCTAAGTCTTAGTCCTACTTATATATTGTTTATGGGCCTTATTTTAGCAACCCATTAAATAAGAAACAAATTAGGGTAAATTCTAGTTAAGTTTGAGTAAGTTTTGCGAATATGGCTTAAAATACTACACCACGTTAGATGCTAAGTAATATAGGTCCAACATAGGTTTAGGTTCTAAACTCGTATTAGCAATGCTTTTTTTTAAATCCTACTTTTCTGTTAGAGGGATGAGCATAAGCCCATGTTGGACTCCTATTAGTTGAGATGTTATGGAATTGTAAGGATTTAGAAATAAAAGAGGTAGAGACATAAAGGTGGAAAGAATGATATTCCAATACATTATTAGAGATAAAGCATTTTAAGATAAGAAAAAGCACCTTTGGAGTGAAAGTAAAGAATTTCTATCAACATTTGTATAAAGACATAAAGATTTTAAAATCGATGGGAATAAGTTCTTTTGAGTTGTGTTCTTTCTTGGTTATTGTTGGTTTTATTTATTTTAGTATAAACTAAATTGAGATTGATCAGGATGGGATGAACCTTACTGTTTTTTTGGATTAAATTATTTAATTTAATGAATCTTCTTGTATTTGAATTGAGATATGCTAGTATTTTGATTCAATTTCAAATTTCACGTATAAAGTTCTGTATATCATATGTATGAATAGATTGTAGCATAAATAATAAGAGTTGCATGGAATCTTAGATATAGGACCGTAATCTTTGGGTTAAAGTTAAATTTAATAACAAAATTCATAAAAAATATGTTCTTAGGAGTTTTATTAAAAAGATATTTTAATCAATTAACTTAAGGATAAGAATTCTATCTCTTATGGAAAAAATATAGTATAACTTTGGAATTTTTACCAATCCAAGAAATTAAGGTTAATAATTCATTTAAAGAATCCAAGCAATAAAAAGGTTTTAGGGAGATGTTTTGTTTATCAGTTGGTTGCTTTAATATTGTTTATTATTTTAGTCCGTTATTTTAGATTTGTAATTTAAGTTTAGTTAATCTTTCTTTTTATTTTTGTTAGATAAAATAATAAAAAGATAGTTGTTATCAATACTTGTTATCATTATAAAAATGAAACTTGTATTTACTAGATGTACTATAAAAATGATTGGTGCACTTTGATTATTTATTTTCGCGAGTGCACGATATAGTTATAGCTAGCACAGGAAAGTATGGTTCGATCCCATAAGGACTATTGGTTAACTCCCCACTATTCACAAATTTAATAAGCTATACCAATGATTATGGATAATTGAATAATAAAGTAAAATAACTAAATATAAATACTAAAGGAAAGTATTGATCAAGAATATATCAATTAAGGCTAAGCGTTCGTTGGAACTTTACCATATTCAATTTTCTCTTGGTTTAATGGATACTTTTAGTTTCTTGGACCAGTAAGAGTTCATAACTTCGATCATATTCTCTCTCGAGACATGCAACCCTTATTTACAGATTAGTCAATCAAAATCCCCTTTAAATCTAGACAACCTAAGAATGCTTTAATTCGTTCTATGAAGTCTTTTGATAAATTTTACCTTAACCTAGGAAGATCTTGAAACTTTTTCATGAAGAGCTTAATCTTAATCCTCTTTATCTACATTAAGATATAAGCACACATCTCATCTCTTGAGTCTTATTGCACGAACCAAGTAGTGAATTTTTCATTTTTGCTCCTTGGATTCAATCGATATCAAAACACAGATAAACTAAAAGAAAATTAAAAATTCATTAAACCAAAGATCAGTCAAAATATATTACATTTTTTTCATCTTACATAAATCTATATCCTAATTTAGTTTATAATAAAACAATTGAGTATCAACATGAAAACCATAAAGTAAATAAGATAAAGAAATCATTGTTCATGGATCTTGAATCTTCAAAAAATTCTTGTTGAAATCTTACTTATAACTATATAAGGTATTATTTTCTTCGTTTAAGGGGGAAAATAAAAGTTGTGTAAGGCTGTGTAGGAGAAACAAAAGCAATCACTTTTGAACTTGTCTATCAACACAGTAGCATGTAAGTGTCGTACTCTAGGGTCCTTCTCTAGTTTTTAAAAAATCGCTTCAATTCATTCTAATTCTTATTTATTTTCCCTTTTTATTGTATAGGTAAAAATAAGAATTGTATTGACAATACCTCTTAAATTAAATATCTAATCCGTAAAAAATCATATAAAATACAAGCAATATATCATGAAAATTATGTTAAAAGTAATTTATGTCTAGCAAACATCAAACTCCCACACACTTTGACAGTTTCTTTTTCTCAAGCAAACCAATCTATCATTAAATCTCAAATAAAAACAATCCCATAAAAGTGTTAAAAAAACAAAACATACCTATGATAGGTATAGATTATATTATATTTTTATAGGTGTTTAAGTGTGTTTTTAATTATTTCTTAGATGATTATCATATGTATAGGCTTAGAATTGTGTTATTGTTAGTGTTTGATTATGTTTTAAGTGTTTTATGGTTTAAAGCCTAAATTCTATCTTAATTTTATGTTTCATGAGATGTTTAGTGTGTTTGTGAGTGTTAGAAACTAGGAAATTGAAAAATGAAGTTGTTGGAAGCAAGAAGGGTGTCACGATCATGCCACAAGGAATATGATTGTGACAGGCATATATGGGGTTGCATAGCTCTTCATCACAATCATGATAAGGAAGCACAATCATGATAGGAGGGAAATAGAATAAGGCATGATCATGACAAAAGTTTTTCTAGGTGTGAGTTTTTTGTGTTTTTATTCAGGGTTATTTTTGGAACTGAACAAAGTTGGGAAACCCTAGAACCTTAATACACTATATAAAAACATCAAAAATACTAAAAAGAGGCAGCAACCAAGACATCAAAGAAGATCAAAGTGGAAAGATCAAAGAGGAGCTTCAGGTCTAGCATTTAAGATCAAGGTGTTAAACATTTTTTATTATCTCCCTTTTATTTCTTCATAATCCTTTATATGTAATTGGATTTCTACGATGTATAACATGATTATAGGTTTCTAGATCCTTATTAGGGATTGTTCTTGAATTATCTTGTGAACCTTTTTTATTTTGGTATATCTTTGAATGTTTATGATGGTTATCTTGTATATACTTGATAATAAATCAAGAGAGTTGGTTAAATTAATTATTGTTAAGGTGTGCAACAATAGTTGGTAACTTAATAGACCTACAATTATCAGATTAGTGAACAATTGAAGAGAGACCTTAATTTGAAATTAATTATCTATAGGTTGCTTCAGATCTAATTGAATAAGTTAAGAGTAGTTTGTGAATTGAGGGATTAAGGATATAATAGTTCTTAAGTTTTCAACTTTGATTAACCTTAAATTCGTTAGCAACTCACTTATCAATTATTTTCTTATTTTGTTTTCTTGTTTGTTTTCATTTCAGTTATTTATTCTAATTCAAATCAATTATTAGTAAATTAGACAAAGTTATTTTCAAATTATTTAAGTGATTAATATTCTTCATGGGAATGATACCTTTTGATACTACAAGATACTATTCGTATACTTTTGGATATTAAGAGTTTTTTTTTGGAAATTAAATAAAGTTTCCATTAGGTATATCAAAGTTATCTCAAAATTACAATGAGTTCACAAAATAGTACAAATTTCTAGAAGAAATGATTATATTACAATCCAGGAGTTACAGATTTCTTCTGTTTCTAATTCTTATAGATAGGGTATACTGATCAGATTTTGTAACCTTTATGGTTCAGGTCTAGTTGATGATATCTTCAGCTAATTAGTGCTTGCTTATTTCCTCACCCTTGTAGATTCTTTTATTTTTTATTTCCATAGGGAGTAAATTGTTTTCGTAACAATTATTTTGTACATTGCTTCATCCTACAACCTTTGCTTAGAAGTACGAGGAATTTATTTTAAAGTTGTTAGCTAATCATAAAATGAACAATAATAAGCTAACAAATGTAATTTTTGCTCCACAAGGATTTGGAGTATCTGCATTAAAAGAAAAAAAGTTCTGTACTATATTCTGCTTCTTTGTACAACATACGTGTTAGATCAAATGAGCCAAATGATCCATTCTTAGTCTGGATACTATTCTTGATAACTAAATAGGTGAACATTAAAGCTTTCTAGTTTAATGAGTGCTTCCATAGGAGGTTGAACTAAAGTACATTCTCTCCCTCATCCTGAAGTACCTTATGACATAATTTATTGTTGAATACTCCAATAGGATCTAGTTTCCATATGACTATGTCCTCCCTGTACCAGTAGGTGATATGAGGAAAATATTGCATCAATAAATTGAATCCTCTAAAGTTGCCACTCTATTGTCTATGATTCATCAATTAGGATACTTTAGCATTAAGAGAAAGTTTGTTTATAAGATGTGATAATTTACTCCTTTAGATAAAAGGACTACACTCGGACTAGTTATCAAACTACACCCAAATATCATCTTCATTTCCCAACCTATGCTTGATTCAAGGATACAAACAATTTCCTAATTTTAACATTCATAAGAAGAACCATTAATATTCCTTGGTAATTGGAAATTGCTAGAAATTTTCATTCTTAAGATACGTTTCATTTATCAATTTTATCCAGATAACACTTTTGCCTTCATATAGCCTCCAAATTCTTTTACACAAGAGTACTTTTTACATTAGGGGAATAGAAATTATCCCCAATCCTCCTTGCTTTATGGGAATTGTCACTTCACTCTATTAGACTTAAGCTTTCTTAGAGTTGTTAGCTTTCTCAAACCATAAGAAAGATTACATGATGCCATCCATCTCCTTGATTACTTTTATAGGCACAACAATGTGAGAGATCTAATGACATAAAGGTTTCCAAGTACTGAAACAATCAAAGTGACCTTGTAGGTAGTGAAAGAAATATACTTTCCAAGAATTTATTTTGGATTTAAATCTTTCAATGAGTGAGATATAATCAATATACTTAGGTTTTGCATACGAAATAGGGACTCCAAGATATTTAAGTGGAATATATTGTATCTGGGGGCCCAAAATCTTAAATAGTTCATCAGTATTCCTCACATCTTAGTGAGCAAAACAATATGCTTTTGTCTATATTCACTTTTAGCACTGACCAGTTTGGAAAAAACTTGAGTAGTTCCTTTAATATCCTCGCCGAATGAGTTTTAGTACCTAAATGAAGGATCAAATCATCTACAAATATGGAATGCATGGTCTTATAATCTCTATATTTATAATGATAGTGAAAATTTCCATTGGGTCCAATAACACGGTTGAGAATTTGAGATAGGCCTTCTATAGCTAGGGTGAATAGATAAGGGGCTAGGGGGTCATCTTATTCCCCTAGCACAATTTCAAGACTAAGTTGGAGTTCCATTAACAAGTATATTGATTGAAGTAGTCTTTATGCACATTAAAATTCATTCAGTAAATAGTGTAAGGAATTCCAGAGGTTCCAAGCAAGCTTGTATGAAATGCCAGCTCACTGTGTCATTAGAAACTTAAGACAATGAGGAACAATTATATAGAAGGAAGTGTTAATAAATTTTTTCATTTACTTGATAAGAATGATCACAGAAAATTGACCCAAAGTTTGGGACTTTTAGAAGAGTTTGAGTGATTAGAATTTATCTTAGTGAATATGATATATATG
>JAOQMS010042937.1:0-12755 GCA_027563885.1 Erythroxylum longipes
ACTTATGGGAGTCCATGAAGGAGCTCCATGCCACTAGCGGGCAGGCGGGAGAAGCCTTTAGACAAGTGCACTTGACTCAACTTAGGGGACTAGCACAAACTCACATAACACTTATATTTCATGATCTTGAAAACTTACTGCCCAATGAGTCCTAAAAGTCCACTTTACCCTTCCTTATAAGCTTAGGCTCTTTTGGTACTTAAGTTATATGCCAAAAATGCCCTTAATTCATTCCTATGCATTTATTCTATAAACTGTTATGCTTAATTTAACGAAAAAAAATTTCAAGGGGCCAACAGTTGTTCACTCATTAAACCATCTGTAATGGTTCTAAGCCATGTCGTTAATGAGATTGCGTACTTAATCTATAGGTTTGCTCAAAAGACCTCTACCAGCATCTATATACCTAGAAATATTTGTCTTGTAGGTCATCTTGTTTTAGGTCTAGATGATTAGTCACTTCTCTAGCGCCTAGTGAGGGTATGACCTTCACAACTCCTTCTACCTCTACTAAGCCTCATATAATGATTAGCCTTTACTTTAGGAAAAATTAGTAATTTGGTTCCTTGTTTGAATAGTCTTTCCTAGGGGGAAATATCCCAAAAATGCTTTCAAAAATTGATCCCATGTGGTAATGGATCCTACCAGGAGGGTCTGCAACCATGCTCTCACCTTGGCCCTTAAAGAAAAAGGGAACAATCTAAGCTTAATGACGTTAAGGGAGACATCATTGAGCTTTATTGTATGATAATATTTTAGAAATATATATGGATGTAGATTATGATCCTCAGATGGTGATCCTACAAATTGATTTTGCTACACCATGGAAATAAGAGAGAGCTTTAACTCTAATTTGGTATCTTTGACATTGGGCCTCGTAATGCCTAAGCTAATGCATAGGCACTTAATGTAGCAAATCCTTTGGATATTTCATATTGTCCTTTAGAGCCTTCTTTTTATGTGCAAAGTTCTCCTAATCTCAGGATTTGGTTCAACAAGTTTCCTAAGATCGTTATATTGTCACAAATTAAATGTAGACTGAAAAAGAAAAGAAGATAGAAAAATCTATATATAATATAAAACAAAACAATGCCTAGGATAATTAGTTTGCAAATTGGTTAATATAACCGCTTAGCCCCCAATAATATCACCAAAAACTTAATTATATATGTTTGAACTATAAGCGCACAACGTAGCTAAGAAGTATAGGTCACTCCTATGAGGACGATGTTAATTACCAACTATTCACAAACTTAATTTGGGAAAACAATGATTATGATTGATTAAATAAGAAAATAAAATAAACTAAACTAATCTAAATGGCAAAATAAGACAATGATTAAGAATAGATCAATATATAAACATTTCAATATTAATTTACATCTTATTGAAGTTATATTATAGATCCCATAATATGTGAAATTCTTAAAGGATCTTCTCTTCGATAAGATGAAATTCAAGGAGTTCTTGATATTCATTATAAGTTATGAATGTTTTATTATCCTTCAAAAAAAGATAATTAGAAGATTAAAGATCTAGAGAGTTTCACTGTTCCCTATAAAATTTGTAGCTTGTTAATGAAAAGGGCATTAGTAAATTTAGAAGCCATCATTAATTGAATTCCTTATGACATGTTTAAATAATTAAGATTAGTTGAGTCAAGGCTTATTAGAATGAGCATTCAACTTATAGATAGGTCAATTAAGTATTCTAGAACATTACAGAGGATGTGTGGGTCAAGATTGATAAATTTATATATTTTTATTTTCTTTATGGTTCTTGATATAAAGGATGAATTATAGGTTTCAACAATCTTAATAAGACCTTTCCTTACTGCTACTAAGGCAATTATAGATGTACAAACAAAATTAATCTCAAGGATACAATAAAGAAGTTGTTTTTGAAATATGTAAAGCCACAAAACTCACTTTTGATAACAATGATATTTGTTTCCCATTTTAATGTGATTGATGCAAAAATATTTCATATTATGTAGGAAACCATCATACCAAACCAATTGGACACTTAAATAATGTAATGGGAAGATGAGGAGTGTTATAACCCTATCCAAATGGAGTAGATGGCATCCTTGGAGACTAACTAACTTATGCTAGTGGAAAAAATTTCAAAGACATAGGAAGACTAAAAGGGAGTAGAGTGCAGTCTTCAATTAAGGATCCACCAGAGTTGGAGATAAATATATTACCAAAGCATTTGGAGTATGGTTTTCTAATTGAAAATAAAACAATTATCGATGATAACTGTAATAAAATTGAATAACATTCAAAAAAGTGAAGCTATTTAAGGTTAAAGCATTAGAAGGCAACTGCATGGAAAATTTCGGAAATAAAAGAGATCAACCCCTTGCTTTGCTCACCCAAAATCTTATTCGAAGATATGGTAAAGCCATTATTGAAACCTTAGATGGCTTAACCCAAATATGTAAGAAGTCGTAAAAGCTGAGGTAATTAAACTACATAATGTAGGTATTATTTAATTTTGATCAATAAGTCCTATCCATGTATTACCAAAGAGAAGAGGGACAATGGTGTTACCAAATAAAAAGAATAGTTTGATTCCTATAAGAGTTATCGTCAGTTGGAGAATTTGTATCAACTATAAGAAGATAACTGATGCTACATACAAGGATCATCGACCAAAAGCGAGAAGTAATTTCATGACACATGTACCGCTATTTCTTGGATGGATTATGAGGCTATTTCCGTAGTCCTATAGCTATAAAGGATCAAAAGA
Source organism: Erythroxylum longipes (assembly GCA_027563885.1). Classification (NCBI taxonomy): domain Eukaryota; kingdom Viridiplantae; phylum Streptophyta; class Magnoliopsida; order Malpighiales; family Erythroxylaceae; genus Erythroxylum; species Erythroxylum longipes. The sequence continues at coordinate 2,755 of JAOQMS010042937.1, forward strand.
AGATAACATTCACCTTTCATTATGTATGTTTGTCTATCATTAGATACTTTTTAGTTTATGCAATGCATATGTTACCTTTTGTTGGTGCATATTGGTTATATTAGTGAGTTAGTTGGGGAATCATAAAGGTATTTAGGGATGATTTATTTGTTTTTAATGATTCCTTTACTTATGTTTATAGCACTTGAAAATAGTGCTTAAATGATGTAAGGAAGCTAATTTGTATCTCGATTGAGAGAACTTTCATTTTATGGTGAAAGAGGGGATAATATTAAGGCATAAAGTCTATAATAAGGATATAAAGTTGATAGAGCTAAGATAGAAATTACAGAGAAGTAGCCTCCATCATCTTTGAAAAAGGAAATTAGAAACTTTATAAGACATGTTGGGTTTTATTGGAATTTCATTAAAGACATTTCTAAGATGCCTAGACCACTTACTAAATTATTTTATTCCAATGATGGGTTCTTGCATGTTATTAATATTTTAAAAGTTAAATAAGGTCTTGATCATAGTAGAACCAGATTAGACAGTTCCTTTTGAACTAATGTTCAATGCTAGTGATTTTATTGATATGAACCTTGGTGAAGGAACACTCAAAATCAATAAGGAAAAAAACCTGAGGATCTTTCTTGAATTAAGCAAACAACTTGACCTTAACCATACTTGTTAAATAGAACCAAAGTTATAAGTTGATCACCACCAGTTACCTTAAAGAGACCAAATTTAGTTCTTAATTAAAGACCTAAGGGAAGGTTCTAATAATAAAGAACACTAAAATTTTATTAATGATAAGATGATTTTCGTAATACATCAGATTCCCTCTCAAACCAGGCACCAAATGATGAAAATCCTATAAAGAAATGTCTTATTTACTATAACTAAATAGGAAAAAGTTGACTAGGAAGGATTCCCCTAACTAGTGGCTATAAATTAGCCTTAATTAGCCTTAAGTTTGAAATCCTTCCAAAAAATAACTTAAGAACAAATAATAATTAATGAAAGAAAGTCAAAACACAAAATTACCATCTAATCCTATATCTTTGGCCTTTTCAAAAGGTAAATGTGCATATATTAGAGTTCATTAAAAACAAACATGTGGGCCATCCTTACATATTAGGCTCCAAATGTTATTTTTCATGCATTAGGCTTTATCCATTATTTTAGGCCTAAATATAAGTAATTGATCTTGATAATGCGTTAGAACCTTCAACAACATCCACATTGTCTTGAATATCCATGATCAACCATTGCAAAGCCTCCTTCATGTGCTTAGTTCTTACTTTTGTCGTAGGACCTCCCATGCCTTGTAATGGATCAATGAGTGTTGATACAAGCTGATCTCCATCATTCCCGTCCTCATCGAAAGGATTCGTCCCTAAATCATCATGATTTTGTTGATAGCTCAACAATCTACACATATGCACCACGTTCCATCTTTCTTTGGTACTGGAATTAAAAAAAAATGAACATAGGCTGAGACTCTCCCTCATGAATCTCCTTAGTCTCCTCTAGATTGGCTTAATAAGTTAGTCCACTAGGGATTTTTGAACTTGGTATGAAATCAATTTGATGCTTAATGCCTCTTAAAGGCGATAATCCTTATGACAACTCCTTAGAGAATAAATCAGAAAATTCATGCAATAAAGATGCAAAACACTAAGAAAAGAAGGAATAAGGTCGTTAGTTGAAAGGTGTTGTACATAAGTACAATTATTTGTTGCCTTAATAACATGGTACTCTTGACCTTACCGTTATTAGCATTGACACTAACCCTTATATTTTGCTCTCTATTTTGATTCTCATAATATGATTTTCTTCTCTTATTGCTCACTACTGTGCTCTTTTCACTCTTTCATACTCTTACTCTTTTCTTAAGCACTAAAATGCTTTTTTGTCACTTTGTGTTCTCTTGCTTTCCTAATCTGATCTTCATATACTCTATAGTTTAGGAGGTGTTAAGATCACTTGTTCGTCGTTTGTGACAAAGGTGTGATTATTTTTATAACTTCTTGAAATTTTCTATCAAATTGTCATAGACAACCCAAAAGAAGATGAGTAGCATACATTGATTCTACATCACATATAACCTCATCATTAGGCCTGACAAAATTTCGTCTAAACCGATAACCTGACCCTATCCGATCCAGAAAAAATCAGATACGGGTTAGAATTTTTTGACCGAATTTAAACTGGGTTGAGCAATTTTTGTCTGAATTAAAATCAAATATAGATTTGGGTTGACCTAATCGGACAAAATGTCTAAATTTTTAAAATTGGTCAGCAAAAAATATTTAAAACTAATTGAAATTGTCTGATTTGAATTTTAAAAAGGCAAAAAATCATTGTTTCAAAATTTGAAAAAGACAAAAATTTACGTAATTTTGATTTGAAGTGATCTTTTTTTCTTTTTTGCCCTTCTTTGTGGCAGTTTGAGAGCACCAAAAAGCCTGCTTTGCAATTTTTTTTTACAATTCACAGTGCAGTCCCCACTCCTCACTCTGCACATGCTCTACACTTAGGAGTTCCTATATAAAAACCCAAAAAAACCCTAATCTACATTTTCTTGCTAGTCATCAGCCGTTCTTGCCTCTCTGTATTTCACTTTACTCTCTCCTCATGCTCTATTTTTCTTCATTCTTGTGGTTTTCTTAGCCTCTTTGGTTTGCCATTTTAATTTTTTGCTTTTAAGAGACAACACACTGAAAAATGGCTAGTAGTGAAGGGAGAGAGAATGAAATCAACATTTTCGATTCAGAAGTGGTAAATTCTTCTCTTCTTTTTCCCCTTCTTTCTTATGGTAATATTAGATAATTTGTTTTTTGTATTTGTTATGTTTTGTTTTTTTGGTTTCTGTTTTTCGATTCAGATATTTTGTTTGGCTAATTATATTGTTGTATTTTTTCCCCTATGCTAATGTTAGATCTAGGCCTAGCAAAAATTATAGTTATGATGGAAACTATATTCCAACAATCTGAATGACGATCAAAGCGGACCAAAAAAATTGATACTCTAAGCAAGTTTTTTCTAGGTTGGATTTGGTTGCTTAGTTCAAAATTTGTTTCATTTGGCTTTTTTTGGAAAAAAAATTTGCCAATACTAGTTCTTTTGTTTGCTTTCATGAGATGGTGTAAAGTAATTTTTTATTTTGTCTCTGTTTTTTATATAAAATTTTTGTAATTTTGTGTGATTTTCATCTTTCTAACTTTTTTGTTTTCTTTTTAATTTGTGTAGAAACAACCAAACACATCTGCATCAGTGAGCAATACAAACACTAAAGGAAAGCATAGGAAGAACATATCTGATGTTTGGGACTACTTTGAGATCCTAGAAGAAGGTACCTACACTAAACCTAAAGACGATGACTTTAGGGGAGGGAAGTGTATTGGTTTTCATAAAATGTATATCACATATAGTAGGTATGGAATCACTAATTTGAGACGTCATGTTAAAGATTGTTTGGTTCTAAATAGAACAAATTCTAATTTGAAGCAATTGTTTATCCAATCTACATTCACTAGTGGTGAAATGTCATTAAGGACTACTAAGTTGGATCAACAACTATATAGGGAAGCTTTGGTAATGATGATTGTGCAACATGAACTACCATTTCTATTAGTTGAATATGATGATCTTAGAAAGCTCCATTCCTACCTTAATCCTGATGCGAAACACATAACTAGAAACACCGCCAAGACTGATATTTTAAAGTTGTATAAGAAGACTAAGGCTTTTATTGAAGAGATGCTTAAATCATACCCTGGTTGAATATGTCTTACTATAGATATGTTGACTTCTTTGACATTAAACTCCTTCATGGAAATCACTGCTCATTTTATTGATAAAGATTGGAAACTCAAGAATCTAATCCTTAATTTTTCTCATTTACCTCATCCCCATAGTGGTGTGCTCATTTCTGAAAAGGTTTCTAAATTATTGAGTGGTTGGAATATCACGAAGAAGATATTTACCATCACCATAGACAATGCTAAAGCCAACGATGCTTTTATTAAATCTTATAAGAATGTCTTACAAAACGTGTGCTAATTTTAAAAGGTAAGTTTTTGCAAGTGCATTGTGCAGCCCATGTGTTAAATTTGATTATGGAGGAAGGGCTAAAGAAATTGATGTGGGAGGAATATTCAAACCTCGAGAGAGTGTTAAGTATGTTAGAGGTTTAGGTGCTAGGCTTAAGCATTTCAAAGAATGAGCTAGAGAATTGAGCATTTCGTGTAATAAAAAGCTAAACCAAGATGTAGCAATGAGGTAGAACTCTACTTATGAGATGTTAGAATCTATTCTTTTTTATAAAGATGTGTTTAATCGTTTTGCTAGTGTTAAACCTCATTTCACCTATTGCCCCACATTTGATGAATGGGAGAAAATTTAGGCTTTATACAAGTTCTTGAAACTCTTTAATGATTTAAACCATTTATTTTCTGATAGTAAATACCCCGCTGCTAATCTTTTCTTCCATGATGTTAGGGCTATTCAATCAAGATTGGTTGAGGAGTTTATAAACCCGGATCCTTTTATTAGTTCAATGGTCCAAAGAATGAAAGTTAAATTTTTTTCATTATTGGGAAAAGAGTAATTTGATTCTTGCCACTACTATCGTTTTGGACCCTCGCTATAAAATGAAGTGTGTATATTTTGCTTATTCTAAGAGCTATGAAAAAGATGATGGTGTTTTGAAGGTTAAACAAGTTAGGGATGATCTTTAAGAACTGTTTGAGGAGTACAAGGCAACATTAGGCAATTCCATATGTCAAAGGGTGGATTCAGCAAGCCAAGTTGATCATCGAGGACAGTCTAGCTCTCATGGTGTTACTGATCCATACTCTTCTGTAAGTGCCATGATATTTTTAGTATATGTTAGTTTAATTATATTTGTACAAGTTTTTATTTTATTATTAATACACATATGTATTGTTTTTCTTTTTAAGGATTATGATGAATACGAAGGTGATCAGGCATACTTGGAGTAAAAATTAGAGGTGGATTTGTACTTAGGAGAGCCTCCTATAGATAAGAAACTAGATTTGGACATCTAACAATTTTGGAAATCGGTACAATATCATTTTCTAAAATTGTCTAAGCTTGCACGTGATATTTTAAACATTGCCATAACTTCTGTGGCATCTTAATCAGCCTTTAGTTGTGGAAGTAGGGTTTTGAAACCGTCTAGATGTTCATTGTCTCATGAAAGTATTGAGGCAATCATTTGTACTCGAAATTGGATATTTGGATTAAAAGGTATGTACTCTAAAATTCTAAAATCCCCTGTCTCTTTTTTATTATTTTGATTGTAAAGTATGTCACATGCTTTTTTGAAAACTTTTTTTTTGTATTTTTAATTAGTTAATTTTTTATTTAGAAAAAATTAATGGCAACATTGAAGGATTAACCGATGAAATGCTAAGCTTGGATATCAATGAGGCATTTCATATGAATCTAATCAAGTAGTAATTGATGAGTGGTAAAGTTTATCATTACTTTATTCTAATTTATTTTATTATGTTTTGATTGTTGTATACATGTTAGCTAACTTGTCTCATCTTTTTTTCTCAGATCATGGAGTTTTTGGGACATGAAGAGTGGGATATGAAGAGTTTGATGAAGAAGGATTTGTTATTTCTTGCATGTTTTATTTGGTTTAAATTTGTAGTATGAACAATGTGGTTTACTGGTTTTGGATTTGGTGTAATGTTTGTGCCTTTTTGGCTTCTTGCTATAATTTTGTTGGAGATTTTGAATTTGGTGGTTGTATTTTTTTTAATTTGGTTATAGACTTACCATTTTTTGGGTTTGAACTTCAACTAGACCATAATTTAGCTTTCTTTGCTATGGTTTTTTGATTGGTTTTACAGAGAAAAAGAGATGGGAAGAAGATGGTGCAATTTAATGACCCTTTGTTATTAGTTAAAATCAGACAAACTGGTTCTAAATCGAGTTGGGTGTTTTCCAATCCGGTTTGGTTCCAGGTCAGCTTGGTAAAAAAAATTGGTTTCGAAACAGTTTAGGGTCATGAAATTGTTACCTTTGTCCGAATTATCTGGAACCGCTTTGGTTTGAAACCGATTTTTTGCTAGCCCTACTCATCATTGTAACTCCCAATGGAAAACACCACTAAAACATTTTTTGTCACTTTAACTTCCCCACACTCATTTAACCATTGCAACATGTATGGTTTTGGCTTCTTTATAGTCTTCAACTTCAGTGTATCAACTAATAAAGTGCTAGAAACTTTTATGCAATTCCTACTATCAATGATCATGCTATATATCTTTCTATTCATATAGCATAGAGTATGAAAGATATGCTCACGTTGGGCTCATCACTTTCATCCTTAGGATGAATGTTAAGAGTTTGCCCAGTAATCAGCAATCCTCCACTCACATGTCCTTCAGGCATCGAGGAAATGACAAATAAATTGTCCAATGCACATATATATTATTGAGAAATGATATGACTAGTTAAAGTCTACCTACATATGATATATTCTTATTATTCTAACATCCTAACCTCTTATAAATTATAGTAGAGACAATCAGTCCCTAGTAATGAGCCTGTGGTTTTTTTAGTATTCCTGAATAATATAATGGTGGTCTCTCTAACTTGAAGGCTCCTATAGAAAGTTAAAGTTTCAGCTCTATGTTGATCATGCCCTAAAAAGAAGATGAAACTCTCTTTTAGGTTATTTTTAGACTTGACATAACACTGAATATATTTAATGCATCCATTAGCACCTTGACTAATTCTACATTAGCTACAAGGATTTCATTGGCTAGATGTAAGCGATAACACTTTTTATGGAGTGGACGAGAAAGTTGTTTGGTTTTGACTAAGAGTTGCACACTCAATGGGGCTGAATTTTAGGAAAATTTATTTCATTTTCTTCATTTTTCTATTATTATAATTTTAACAAGATAATAATTAAGAAAAGGTTTGGAAAGTAGGCCTTGCTTGCCACTTAAGTATTATTCTCTATTTCCTACTCAAATTAGGCATATTTGTTTTCCTTGTTTCCCAGTCAAATTAGACATATTTGTTAACTGATTTTTAGTAGGATTTTTGTTTCCTTATCCTATTTAAAAACAAGGAAGCTCAAGACCTCTATAAATAGGGAGCATTATAATGAATAAATCATATTTTGGGTGCTAAATTTACGCTGAGAGTTTTCTCAGCACCTATGAGTGTATTTTAGTTTCTTGCCTTGTAGCTTCAAAGGGGCTGAACTTAAGTCCTTTTCTATCTTTCTTCTCTTTTGACTAACTTTTCCTAAGTTTCAATTATTAAATAATCGTAAGTGCATGGCGTAGCTATAGTACTAGTAAACACGGGTCGATCCCACAAGGATAGTGATTACCAGTAGTTATCGCTATCCTATTATCTAGTCTACTAATTGTGATATGTGCTTAATTGATTATACATTCATTACACAACACTTAGTAATTAATGCTATAAAATGTTTAAGATATTCACTTTAGTTCATATTGGTTTTAGGTACAATTTGGAAGTGAAAGAGCTAAAGTGAGTCGAAAGCACAATATTTGAGTAATCTTCTTGAGATTTACAATCAATTGTCTTCATAGAGCAAGAAGTAGAAGGATTAGAGCAAAGAGGAGACAAGAAAATGCATAAGATGAAGAGTATATGTTGCAAAAATCAATCATGAATAGTGACTCATCACTCACAACCATGACATAATTATTATAGGCATGCATGGTGGTGTCATGTCCATAACAAATAAGTCATGGGTGTGAGATAAGTGTCACTCCCATGACAAATAAGTCATGGGCGTGAAATTGATTATGGTTTTTAATTAAAAGAAAACAAAACTTAAACAAGTAAAAATAGGTAGCAAGATTGAATCAGAGAATTAAAGAAGCACTTAGTAAACTTTTGTTATCCAAAAATTAGTATCTAAGTTTTGAATCCCCTTAAAACCCTTAACATATTGATCTTTTATTACATAATTACTTTTTCGATTTATTGGACTTTGGAAATTCCAATGATATGCTAATAGCTGACCTTGTGTCTACTAACACCTAATACTAAAGTTTTCAACTGAATTACTTAGATTAAAGTTTATAGGATTGTTTTACTTATTTGTGAATCCCTCTATAAGGATTAACCTTAATCTAGAATATTTACGTCATCCTATTTCTAAGGTTGCAATCAACTCCTTCTAATTATGGTAGATCTATTCATAAACTGGATTTCTCAATCTCTATATATGAAATCAAGTTATGATACAATATTCTAGATCTATTATAACATAAATAAACCGGTAATCAGATCACAATATATCAATCAAACCAATTACATTAATAAAAGAATCAAATCATATTAAACTATCAACATGGGTTTCATCTAACCTAGTCACTAAAAGAATTTAGTTACATCTGATCAAAAATGAAATCAAACATAAATAGAAAGAAAAATAAATTAAAAAGAATGGGTTTATAATTTTAAATATCCCAGGTTGTCTTCTATTGAATATTCTTACTAGGTAGAGGATTGATCTTATATTCCAACGGATCTTATGATAAATTCTTCATGTTGTTTATAACTCTAGCTCAAAATCAGCACTTGAGTCACCTCTGAGAGTTTCATAATGCCCCTGTACGTATCCTCCTCTCTTGATATGGTTGTGCATCAAATCGTGCATAACCTAAAATCTCCAAAATTTGTGAATCTATGCCGCTTGAGAGAAGTGCACGGTTTGTTAAACACCTGTGCATCCCTTTTGTGTTTTGAATCTTCATTTTATGTTGTGTTTTCATCCAAATTCTTCCCCTTTAAGTTCATAAAGGCAGTTATACTCTGTAAACACACTTTGAATGAATTAACTATCAAATGTACAACAAAAGTATAAAATATTAACAAAAATACATCAAATATGGGGTATAATTATAATCAATCTTGCATATATCATCTTTCATTCAACTCTTAGAAAAAAAATTGGATTAAGTTTAATTCTAAAAAATCAAAAACATGTTTCAGATTTATTTTCTTGAGTAACTAAATACATCGAATGGTATCAAAGTTGTGTTTTGAATCTTCCCTAAGCATTACAAGATTATGATCAGTTACTTCTTAAATCTAGCTCGTGATTTGCAATATGGCCAATGATGAAGAATTGAAGAAGTTAATTGAAGAAGCCATAGCTAAGCAAGTGAAATAGCTGACTAAGTCTCTTGGATAATACGAAGAACTAGTCAAGAAATGTATTCATAAGACTCAAGATAATATTTAAGGTGTGGTTTATTGAGTTATTCAGTATAAGGGAGGAATGAATGAAGCCGAATATGAAGAGTTAGAGATTTCAAGCAAAACCAAAGCCAATTTTCTTGGAATCCCAAGAACCAATTTCAATGATTAACTTGGGATTAAATTTGAACTTCCATATTTTAATGGCAATTTAGAACCTAAAGATTTCCTTAGGTTGTTGGGAAAAATATAAAGGATCTTTAAGTATAAAGGATTTGATGACAAAGAAGTTCAAGGTGGCAATTCTCAAACTCACTAAGTTTGCAAGTGTTTGATACGAGAATCTAAAGGATAAATGTCAAATAGAGGGTAAGGAGAAAATAAGCTTATGGGAATTCCTTAAGATATAAGGTAGAAGTTCCTTCCTCGAGAGTATGAACAAGATCTATTAAGTCAAAAGACTTTACGATGAGTAATTTTGATGACAATAAAATAATAATGTTAGAAACAAATGAACATTTTTGACAAGTGTGTTAAGTGTGCAGACAAAGTACAAACACAAACGTTGATGCAAAACATAGATACAGACACAGATGCAAAACATAGACGCAAATACAATGCAGACGTAGACGCAAAACATAGACGCAAATACAATGCAGACACAGACGCAAAACATAGACACAGATGCAGATGCAGACGCAGACGCAAAACATAGACGCAGACGCGAAAGCAACACAGATGCAGACGCAAAGACATAGACGATACCATGAAGATACATTGGCACG
>JAOQMS010042938.1:0-12753 GCA_027563885.1 Erythroxylum longipes
TTGAAGACTCCAAAAGCTTCAACTATCTTCAAGCCCTAACTCCATACAAAAGTACGTAAACCCCTATGAACATTAACCAATTTCTAGTTTTTCTTAAGGTAGAAGAAACACTTGGTAGTAGAGGAAGTGGCGAGGGATATGAAAAATCAAAGTTAACTCTCGGAAGGAGTTTGATGGAAAACTCTGTGTATGGGAAGAAATTCGAAGAAGATGATAATGAGGAAAGAACTTAGAAAAAGAACAAATCCCTTTTTAACTGTCGGATTACTCAAACTTACTTCTGACAAATAATAAAGGCAACTTTACACTTGTCACTTTTCCTAAGGTTTAATTCTAACTAACTTTCTTTGAAACTAACTCCATTAATTCTATCTATACAACCCAACTATCCCCAAATCTTCTTATGATTTCTTTTCCCCTATTTTCTAAAATTTTTCTCTCAAATTTATTCCTAAATTCACCGAGATTCATAAATATCATAATTCTACTAACCAATAATATGTTCAACATAAATAAATTCAAAATTCACTAAATTTCCAAAAATCCCAATTCAATTTAATTATATGCGGAATCATTCATGAATGCACATGCAATTATTTTCATGTGGAAAACCTTCACTATTCACGTGTATTTGTATGCCATATTATGCATGAGCATGAAAAATGCAATTTCTAAACACTCATTAATCACTCATATTTACTATTCTAACTTCCCACAGGTGATGGGATGTTACAACATACATGTGCATAAATGAATACTTATAATTGTGCTAAAGTGTGATGTGTGTATATTGCTTGTTTTAGAGGAGCAATTGGAATGTCAACACCCAAACATTGCCTAAACTTTGAGGCAATAGCTTCGGAAGCAATCTGTGAGTAACATAGACGGTTTCACTTAATTATTTGTTTACTTAATTTCTGATCTGAATTATCTATCAATGTGATTTGATTGTTGAATTCTGGATATGAAGGTCCGATGATTTTGATCTGATAATTGTGATATTGAAGTACTCCTTGTATGTGAACGTGACGAAATATATGTTACTCAACAATGATTTTAAATCCCGGATCTTATATCCGATGTGATTTGAATGTGATTGTGCAAGCATGTGTCCGATTGAACATATGATATGTGAATCATTTCAATATTAGAATGTATGAAAGATAAAGGAAGTTGTGACCGGAGTCGCCAGGATAAAGAGCTTAAACCTCAGACTATGATCAAAGCCTCGGGCTCAGTTGTGAATGTACCCAGTATCCACTAAGGGATATGGGACATCATTTGATATAGTTCGGTATCCACTAAGGGATATGGGCTAGTAAAAGAGGCACTCGGTCACAACGACAATAATAAATGAAAGTGAGTTTTACGTGTATGGCATTTATATTTGATGTGCGGATTTTACATGAATGAAATGATCATTATGATTGTTCTGAAAGTGAAAGGTGATGTTTTATAAATATGAAAAGATGTGAAAAATATGTTAAATGTATTAATGTGATGCATGAATTGAGTGAACCATTGATGATGGTTACCTCATCTAAGTTCGCAAAACTCACCCAAAATTGCACGTTGACATTTCAAGACACAAAAAGGATTCTAGCTACTGAGAGACCATACAAGAAGCTGAATTCTTGCACTTTTGTGAAGAAGATATGGCTCAAAGGTCCGTCAGCTGGACTGAAGGATTTAGTTAGATCTTTTATATTTCCTCTTTCATATAGTACATTTTGTACTACATTTTGATGATGTACATGGATAGATCTTGGAAAGGTATAATGTATGTACATTCGGTACTTATGAAATGAAAAGAGAAAATTTGTTTTCAAAAAAAATTGGTGACTTCTTGTATTTAGTTGATGCCATGATTAAGTTGGATTAATTGGCATGTAATAAAGTGAAAGTGTTATAGTTAACACGTCGTTGTTATAGAGTATGTACTGGAATGTCATAAGGGTGTTCCAGTATATACCTTATAGCAGTGGGGGTGTTACAAAGATAGATAAAATAGATTGGGAGTTATGAATTAAGTTAAAGAAAATACTAGTAAAATGTTCTTGAAATGTGAAGAACTAAGATGATAAAGAATGATGATGATATGTTCTGTTTTTGTATCATTAATGAACCATAAATTTTGACTTGTCATATGATTAGTATTGAGATGAAATTGAGGTGAAAAAATGATGAATTTATGAAGTCAAAATGATGAACTATGAAGATGATTTGTTTGATGTATTGTGAAAGAGATAAAATATAGAAAGAGTTAGGATTATATGAATGAACGGGATTAAGTAAATGAGAAAGAACCAATTGAATAGAGTTTTACGAGTTTTAATACAATCAATATGTTAGTTAGATTTGTATAAAATGAGGTTGTATAAATGCATATGAATTCTAGAAAACTTGAAGGGTAGATGATTTTTTAAAGTGGTTGACTTGCGTAGAAAATTGGGGGAAAAGCAGTAGGGCATGATCGTGGCCTAGAAAAATTGGGTTCTATAGTGATCGTAGCAGAGTCCCTAAGATTGTGGATAGTTCCACGAGCTTCTGTCATGATCATGGCAAGATCCACCATGATCGTTTGCTAACATATGGAGTGAAACGTTGTCTTTTAAGTGATGTTTGAAACTACTAATGCCAAGGTACATTCTTATGATGTATTTAAGCTTAAATGAGGCCTTGAATGAACCTAGTTCGTAAAGGATTAGGTAATTAAAGTGAGTAAGGGATATTAGATATAAATCAATGATTGAGTGATGATGTTAAATGATCATGAGCAGTAAATTAAGGAAAGATACCCAGAATAGTCAAATTGAGCATGCATTATACATGACACATATACATATGTGTATGAATGAATGTTTATGTGATTATGCAAATTAGTAATATGTGTAAATGTTTATTGCATGATATAAAAAGTGTAAATAGAACAATTGTATCCAGACATTGTCGAAACGTCAAAACAATAGCTATCTGGAGTATACTGTGAGTAACCTAGATGTTAATATGAAACTGATAATTATGTGAATATGAAAAATGCCAAACATTCATGGTTTGATGAGTTTGATAATTGGGAATGTATTGGAACTGCTTCATTGAATATGAATGACAAAAAAATAAGTGTACTCAACATGATTATTGAATGCTGGACTTAGGTCCGATCAAAATGCGAAAGTGATTATACATGATAAATGAAAGTGAATGATTGCATATGACATTATAACAGATGCATTTCATTACATGATAAAATAAAGGTAGTTGTGAATAAAGTAGCCAGTGAAAAAGAGCTTAAAGCTCAGAATGTGTATGAGAGCCTCAGGCTCACTAATAAAATCAGCCCGATATCCACAACAGATACAGGACAGTTATAAATGAGATGGTATCCTCAATAGATACGGGACAGTTAAAAAGGCACTCAGTCACAACAACGTAAAAGTTGAAATTGAGTCACATGTGTATTGCATATACAATTAATATGTATGTTTTGAATGATTGAAATGATTTAGCTAAACTGTTCTGAACTGAAATTATGAAATAATGTGCAATATGTGATTATATGAGCTATCTCTGAAATTTGAAATGTGAATTCTTATGTATTTTGATATGAGTGAGTCCATCAATGATGGTTAACTCACTGATTTCGCAAAACTCATCAAAATTGCAATATGATTTTTCAAGTACGAAAAAGGAGACTTAAGTTCTAAGATATTCTAGGGGAAGTATAGTTTTTGTGTTTTGGACAATAAGAAATGGCTCAAAGGTCGATCAGTTGAGATCAAGGATTTAGTTAGAATCTTTCATATAATTCTCATTCCATGTAGACTATGTTGTAAAGAGCAATAGACTCTTATACGCTTTTGACGTTATATAGATAAATGACTTGTGTATGAAAAGCTACAGTGTATTATGTTTTATTAATGGAATGAAGAATGGATCTTTTGGGTATATTGTCTTTTATGAATGGTGCCATAATTAGTGAATGTGAATACTTCAATGCACGACTTTCATAGAGTGTGTGCCTGAACACCCACCGGATGTCGAGTAGATGCTCTATGGGAGTGGGGTGCTACAGTAAGGCTATTGATGAGACAAAGTATAGAGGAATGATTGCATCACTAATATATCTTATAAGCTCAAGACCAAACATTATGATTAGTGTGTGTATTTGCGCACGCTTTCAATCAAATCTAAAACAGAACCACCTTTAAGCAATTAAGAGTATCTTTTGTTATCTTTATGCAACTATGGACTTTGGATTATGGTATCCAAAAACTAATTCTTTTAACATAGTTGGCTATTGTGATGCAGATTTTGTAGGTGATAAAGTTGATAGAAAAATCATAAGCGATCACTACCAATTTCTTAGAGGATGTCCAATTTCTTGGTCTTGCAAGAAATAAAATTTCACAATGCTTTTGACAACTGAACCGGAATATATAGCCACTGTTAGCTGTTGTGCTCAAATCTTAAGGATAAAACATCAACTCTAGGATTTCTCTTTAAACTTTGATCATATTCCTATACTATGTAAAATACAAGTGCAATAAATATCTCTAAGAACCCTATGCATCAATATAGGACTAAGCATTTAGAAATCAAACATCACTTTCTTAAAGATCATGTTTTAGAAGGAACCATTGATCTTTTACATGTTAAAACTAAAAATCAAGTAGCTGATATCTTTACTAAGTCACTTGTTGAAAATAGATTTTGTGTGTTAAGAAAAAAGCTTGGTATATGCAGATTATTTGATATTAACCTCATATGAAGATCCTATGCTACTTCTCCTTGCAGATATTAGCAGGCTCCTTCTAATCTATTTTTGTGATAGGCTCCTCTTAGTTTAGAAGGCTCCTCTTAGTTTGGAAGGCCTCTTTTAAATTAGAAGGCTCCTCTTAGTTTAACAGGGTAGAATACTCGCGTCTTACAAAGGATATTATTAAATAGTGTCGATTCAGTTTTTTAAAATGCACGTGCACCACTCTGACAACCTTTTGTAAATAACTAATAGAAGATAAGTAGGTGATCACACCTCCTCTAATAACGTGTACGATTGTTCAACTTCACACTAAATCAACGCTCAAGAACTGTTCAGTATATTCTGAAAAAGTTTTCTTCCTTCTACTTTCCTTCATCATTCTCAGAAGCATCATTTTTCCTTTCTACACCCTAATTCTCTATTTCTGCTCAAATTTTCTACTCAAATCTCCTAAATCTCACCGGCTACTTGAAATAGCAAGAACAAAATCTAAGGGACAAAAGAAAACTTTAACTCCCACTACTAGGCATGGCGAAACTCTCCGCCATAAACAAGAGTTTGAAACTATTGTTTCTAAATCTTCCTCTCTATCATTAATAGTAGGATCATTAAACACCCTTACTAAACCTGTTCTCATCACCTCTATCAAAAAGCCCTAAAGTTCAGAAGCATCTACTCGGGAGACTCTAGATGAGAGAAAGACAAAGATTTTAGCTACGTTGTCTCTAGAATTAGACTCTAATGCATCTTTCAAACAAAATGAATCAACAATCAAGCAATATATCTCTGACTTTGATGAAGAAGGTTCTGATGACTCAAACTTTAGCATATCAGAAGGAGAAGAAGAAGAAGTAGAAAAAGAAAAGGAAGAAGAAGAAAAAGAGGAAGAAAATTCTTCTAGTGATGGGGAGCCAACGAGAAAAGTAAGGTTTCATTCTCTTTCACTATCACTGCCTATTATATCTCGGCTTACTCCTATTCTATATATTCTATCTTCTGAAACTTCTGCACCACCATCTACTACTCCTCAACCTGAGTCCACGGATAAGAAATTGCATGAAGTACACTGGATTGTTAATGATGATGGTTTAGATGAAGAACTAGTCAGTTTAATAAGACATCCACGAACCAGAGGAAGTCTTGTAAAGAAAGTTAAGAAAGTTGTTAAGAAATTAAATAGCCTTGATGCTAAACAAAGGGAAGAAGAAGAATCTCAAAATGGAAAAAGAGAAGAAATAATAAAAGGCAAAGTGCCTATGGTTGAAGAGAAGATTGAGGAACCCATTGCTAGGGATAAGCCAATTTAAGAAGAAACCTTATTTAAAGAAATTCCAAAAGGTAAGAGGTCAAAATCAACAAAACAAAATAAAGGAGAATCTTTAGTACCGATTAAGTTGTTTTAGTCAATAGAAGCTGAAGCACGATACAAAAACAAGAAGCGCAAAGTGATTGCAGGATGCATTTTGCCTCCTCTTATGTTCAATGACATTAGTATTCCTATCTCTTCTCATTTTCTTACTGTAGGTTGGGAAATTTTTTTGAATTTGAATGAGATAGTGTATGATTACTTAGTTAGATCATTTTACAAACACATGAGAAAAGATGAATTTGATGGGAAGTTGGCAATTATCTCTTAGTATATGAATGTGAGATCTTGATTACTAAGGAAATATTGGGAAACATACTGAACATAATTCCCATAGGCGAAATTGACCTTCCTTGTCATAAGTGGGACATTACTGATCTTAATTTGATAGAAGTTATAAACTTTATCTTCTTGCATACTGAGAATACCTACAAAAGGAGACCATGGTGTAGACATCTGGACCTACTACTAAGATACCTTGCATCAATATCTGCTACTTCAGTTTTTCCAAGTAGTAGTTCAGTGGAGAGATGCAGTCTCCCGGATACATATGTGGTGTACGATCATCTGAAGGGCAATAAGATGAGTCTCCCAATAATGATCTTGAAATTTATGGTCGACAAAGGAAGTCATAAGAATAGCACTAGTGGGCTACCATATAGGATGCTATTAACCAAGATTTTTTGCCTATTATGGAGTGTCTTTTGACAATCTGGTTTAGTATGAACATGGAAAGTTCCATTCATCTATTCTCTACCAATTCGGATATCAATTGAAGACAATATATGGGTGGAGAAGAAAACATAAAAACCAGTAGACCTCTTGGGTCCTGCCCTATAAAAATCAGCCCCTATCACACTCTAGGACACAAACAATCTAATCTTTCAACAACTGAGGGACATTCGCTCCAATTGAGATCAAATGCATGACCAGATCAACAGTATGCAAAATCAAATTCTTAACATGTGGATTATGCTTCGAAATTTTTTTAAATCTTTCAAATAACTTTATCGCTATTTTTTGCTTGGTTTATTTTTACATACTTATGCTTTTTTTTACTTACTTTCTAGTTATTTTCCTCTACTTTTTGATAATGAAAAAGGGGGAGAGTTAGTGATATACTTGCTTTTGATGATATATTTGCTCTTATATCCATGATATATTCTTTGCTAACAATTGAAATATTGATGAAATGAATTTGTAAAGTTTAAATCTACATATGCATAAACGATAGGCTCTTGTTGTAAGAAAGGCTCATTCTAATCATGACTGTGAGTCAGGACATATAAAATTTATAGGTATTTTTTGAAATCCTTTATTATTTAAAATTTAAAAATAGATCTATTATTGCTTGTCATCATCAAAAGGTGGAGATTGTTAGCTCAATGTTTGTTATTAATGATTTTGATGATAACTATATAATATTTCAAAATTCAAATCAGAGTTATTTCCTTTTATTAGTTGTTATTGGTAATGACACAATTCTTAAAAGGAAATAAATTCATAAGAAAATGTCTTTCTTTCTTACAGGAACCTTTTTAATGAACTTATCTTATTAGAAATGATTCGACAACATCCGAAAGGATCTTACTAATTTGAACAATTAGCTCCGAAAATTTTGTCAAAACTTTTCTCTTAACTTCTGAATATTGGAAGATTCCAGCATAGATTATATCAATGATTCATTGGAAACAAAGTCAACTCATAACTAAAATGAAGCAATGACTAGTTAAAGAAAATGTCTACTTAAGAAAGAGCCACTGCATTTGCAACACACAGATTTGTAAAATACTTCAGTAGCATCAATATTCTTGAAAGCTATATCTATATCAACCTCCTTGTGGCATAGAAAGTGAAAACACTCTATTAAGAGAGATTGTTAAACCCTTTATACAGTTTTTGTTAAGAGCTTGTAGAAACTTGTTAAACATTACTAGTGTGGAAGGTTGAAGAACCTTGAAAAATATATAACTCTGAGTTTGGAGAGACTCGTCAAAATTTACTACTTGGAGTTTAATAGTGAAATACTAAAGTCGAATACTTGGGAACTGGGCGTAGGCTTCATTATAAGCCAAACCAGTTTAAATCGACTGTTTCACTCTCTCTCTCTCTCTCTCTCTCTTAAATTTTAAATCTTTGCATTACAGTGTGTGTGTTTGATTTACAAGAGGCTCCTTCAATTTTGGAATAGGCTCCTGTTGTTCTAATATTGCAAGATGTTTCTTTCGTTAATAGGCTCCTTTCATTTTTAACGTTAACATGCTCTTTAGTTTTTAACGTTAACAGGTTCCTTTTGTTTTTAACACTAACAGGCTCCTTTCATTTTTTAAATGTTAAAAGGCTCCTTTCGTCTTAAGCTTTAACAGGTTCCTTCTATTTACAGACTTTTCTATAGAAATTTAGAAGGTTCTTATAGTTCACATGAATTGATTGTAACTTACAATTTTTTTAGGTTACACATAATTCACCCCCCCTCTTACTTGTGTTTGCTTTATCAAGAAAAAGAAGCAAAACTAGAGAAAGTTGAGAGAGAGAGAGAGAGAAAGAAAGAGAAGGAAGATAGGAGAAGAGAACTGGCTAAATGTTGAAAACAGAATGAATTATATAAACATCCGTTCCATAAGTTAAATACTCTCACAGAACTTTCATCAAACAGTTAGTAGGCTTTCTTAAAAAAACCATTGAAGGTGGGAAAAATGTTGGACCCTAATTTTTTTCTTTTGTTTTATTTATTTATCTATTTATTCATTGATTTATTTTATTTTTTTCTTAGAATTTAGTCACTAATTTAGCAAGCATGAATAGAAATTAGGGTTATTAATTAGAGATGTTAAAATTAAATTAGTGTAATGGTCATAAGAGACAAAAGAAGGGGAAAAAGGGGCATTACATTAAAAGAAGGGTAAAACTGGAAGAATAAGACAAATGAAGGGTAAAATTGGAAAATTAAGACAAAATGTAGTCTTGAATAAGAAAGAAGAAGAAGAAAATCATGAGAAGAGAGAAAGAAGAGAGAAAAACGTGGGAAAGAAGAGAAAAGAAGAAGAAAAATCATGGAAGCTAGGAGAAAAAAGAAAAAGGAAGAGAAATCAACTTGTTTTAGGTAAGTTTCATCTTTTCCTTCTTGTTTGGGTAGACAAACAAAAGGGATTAGAGAAAGAAATGGGTTAGTGTTGGAAGAAAGAAGAGAAGAAAAGAAACCTGTTTCCATTTGATTTTTCATGGATTTCTAAACTAGGTTTTAGTTTTCTAGCCTAGATATACTATGGATTAGTTAAATCTAGGCTCAAATCTTTTATTTACTCTTGATTATTAAAGCTTTATGAATTCCATTTGAATGTGGTTGAATGAGAAATTGGTTTGCTTTAGGAAACCAAGAATACCTTATCCAAGAGCAAGAGGAAAGGCAAAATTGAGTTGGATTTTCCAAATGAATTAGGTGGGTAATATGTTTATAGTTATTGTTGAGATGAGCAAATTGCTTACTTGTGTGTATGTATGCTTAATTGCTTGAATTTGACTTATTGTGAATGTTGGAAAATGTAGTACGATGTATTCTCATGTCATGCCTTGAAAGATGTTATGACATTTTGCATAAACGAAAAAAAGGAAAAAGCATAAGATGCATGAAAGTATGAATATGTGATGAAATGAATTGAGCATAATAATTTGCTTACGTTTGGGCAAGAGAGAAACCATTTCGTTCTTCATTTGCACGTTGACCATAAGCCCTCTCCCGGCTGCCCGCTTGTGGCATATGAGATCCTAAGAAACTGACTCATTTTGTTTACGGTGTAAACTTCAGTTTCTCTATTTAGACCTATGGGACTCTCAAGCCATTTGTTTGTGCATTCCATTTGATTTGTCAAGTATGATAAGCATTTGAGTGATTTGTTATGTGTTATGTGATAACTTCCTTAATTGTGAGTTTGAGCTAGAATAGTTGATGATTGAATTGCTAGATAAAATGAGATATAGATATATATTATATATATGTGCTTGATTTTGTGTGGCTCGTTACCAATGGCCATAAACTTATTAGTCACTAAGCTGTATAGCTCAACCCATTATTTGTCACTCCTCAGGTGCAGAACAAGAAGTTTAGCGATCCTTGCAAGGTATTTGGGCAAACTCCAAGATAGTTTTTTTGTAACTAAGTTAGTTCGACTATTTTTTGGTAGCTTTATAAGCATACCAAACATGAGCATCCATTTGTATTTTGTATTAAGTTATTGATGTAGTTGTTGATATGTAACTAAAGCTATGTTCAAACTCTATTTTGATTTAGTAATGAGATTAAGATTTGAAGAAGTTTCTGTTGTACCCGTACAAATCTATCTTCTTGGTTGAGATTGTTAATTGTTGATAGTGATGGAATTTATGTTGTGTTGAAAGGCTATATGTACATTTAGTGTTAGATGGTTCAGGTCTAGTCGAAGGTTTCATCGCGGCAAACCTTTCCCGAGAGGCCCTCTCGATTGATTCTATGACTTCGTCCCAGTGACCTCTTCCCGAGAGATCTTTTTGCTTGATCTTCAAAGCTTGCCGCAGCAAACTTTTCCAGAAAGATCTTCTGCTTGACCTTTAAAGTTTGCCGCGGTGAAGTCAATAGTTGTCCACAGTGAACTTTTCCTGAGGAGTCTTTGTATATGATCCTTACTCGATCCTTTTGTAAAGTAGCTTTGTAATAGTACCGAGACTCGGGGGCCAATAAAAAAATGTCAACCTATCTACATCCAACACAAAAATACAATTGACCATCTTCCAAACACAAACACAAAGAAAAACTCATACAACATAAGAAAAATACAAAATCCACATAAAATCCAAAATGTAGCAAAAAAATAAAGCACAACAGAAGGAGGGTTTATAGTACCAACATAGAACTCGACGCTCGTTTGATGATGATGACCAGAATACAAGAGATAAATACTACAAAGGAGATGATGCTTCGTTGAAAACATGGTGGCTAACACAAAAATGACATTTTTGTGTGAATAACCTAGTAGAAAATGACATTGTTTGTTGTTAAGCAAAATGATGTCATTTTTGATTAATTCGGAAGAAATATACCATTAAGCAATGATTCAGTGACATTTTCGGGTTAATAACCTAGTAAAAAATGACGTCATTTGTTGTTAAGCAAAACGATGTCATTTTCAATTAATTTGGAAGAAATATACCATTAAGCAACGATTCAGATAATCATCGCCTAATAGTTGCCCATTACCATTTGACTTGACCTTTGGCAACGAGCGTTTGGATAATTATAATAAGTGTCAATTTTCTTAAATTAGTTAATTCAAACCTAACATTCATCAAAACTTACCATTAATTAATTAGATATGATAGCATTCCATCTCAATTAAATTATAATAATAAGTTAAATAAAAAGACTAAACTCTAAATTAAATAATTGAGATAACTACAACTATTTAATTTAATTTTCTTATTTCTCTTAACTTAGATATGCAAGTCAATATGTAACATACTTGCTACTTTTACTAATTATTCATGACAATTATAGATCACTAAACTAATAAAATAATTAATACTGAATTAATTTATCTTATAGATTAATATTAATTAATCTTAAAATAGAAGTACAAGAAACCAAAAAAATACTTGAATTAAAATAAAATCTATTTTGAGAACAAAACCTCCCAAAAGTTACAAATGGAATTTTATTTTTTTTTAATTAAGAAATTTAGAGTTAACCATTCACGGCTATCTTTTTCATACCAAAAATAGAATGAAAAAGACAAAAATAAAAAGAGAATAACACGCTCTCCCCTCTCAAAAACTGTAGTTCATAAATATTCAAGAGATAAATATTAAAATAATTAGAATCCCTATATAATAAGGCTAAAACAAAGTTTTCTAATTAGACTAAACTTCTTAGAATGAGTCTGAATTTTGTCTTATTATTTTTATCAATCTGTCATCTTTCACTCTTATCCTTTCAAAATTTGTGACTTTAACAATTGCTTTAATTAGATATTTCAAGTTAAATATAGTCTAATCTCCACTCATCATCTCCTAAATAAAGTATTAATTTTACTAACTCATCACCAAAATTGAACGCGTATATATAAAATATATACAGGATTTGTAAGTTATTTTACCAAAAGCGTTCAAGCTTTAGTTATTATAATGCTAATTGGTTACTATAATACTAATTTAGTAGGTCATTGCATCCATTAATTGACTAGTGGGCAAGGGAAATGGAAGATTCATGGAGGTAACTAAGGGTCTGTTTGGTTGGATGTTAATTAATGGAACGGAAGGGAACGGAATGGAACGGAAAGGAATGATTTATAATAGAATGGAATGTAATATATTGATACGTTGTTTGGGAGGAATGGAAGGGTTCATAATGCAATGTAATGAAATGTTGTTTGGATGATGGATGGAATGGAATGTAATGTATAATAAATGATTATTATACCTCTTATATTAAAATGGTTATTATAGAAAGTTTATTATTTTATCATTAATTATATATAATTTATTATTAATATTAATTATATAAAAATATTATTATTAATTATTTAATATATTATATTATATTATATTATATTCTATGTGATTTATATTTAAAAATAATTTATTTATATAGAAATATATA
>JAOQMS010042939.1:0-12753 GCA_027563885.1 Erythroxylum longipes
CTTCAAATTCAATTTGCTTTCTGTCAACAAACTTACTAAAGATGCTAATGTGTTTGTTTCTTGCTTTCCTTCTTATTGTTACATACAGGACCAGCAGATTAAAGCTCTCATTGCTATTGGTCACGTTATAGGCAATCTATACATACTCACCTCACAATCTTTTCATCATCTTCTTCTTCTTCCAGTGACTTGCATAAGCATTTTCATAATTGTAATTCTGTTTCTCATTCTCCTGTAAGTAGTAATAATAATGCCACTTTTTGGCATCAAAGGCTGGGACATGCTTCTTTTCCTGTATTACAACATATACCTTGTATTCCTCTTTCTGGTTATAATAAAACTTGTGATATTTGTCATTTCTCCAAATAATATAGATTATCTTTTCCTACTTCTTCAATTCAAACCAATAATATACTGGAGTTGTTGCACACAGATCTTTGGGGACCTTACACCAAATCTGCCATTAATCAAGCTTATTACATGTTGACCGTTGTTGATGACTTCAGTAGAGCAATTAAATACAAGCAACAAGTTACTCAAACTGTTGAAAAATGTTTGCTTATGCTGCATAATCAGTTTAACTGCAAAGTTAAGAGCATTCGGACTGACAATGGAACTGAGTTTATTAATGAGCCATATAGAGCTGTGTTGGAGAGGATGGGAATTGTGCATCAGAAAACTTATGTCTATACTCCTCAGCAGAATGGAGTGGTTGAACGAAAGCATCGGCACTTAACTCAAGTTGCACGAGCACTTTTATTTCAAGCAGGCTTACCTAAGCATTTCTGGGGGGAAGCCATGCTTCCTGCTGCGCACATAATTAATAGACTGCCAACTTCAACTTTGAAATGGAAATGTCCTTTTGAGCTACTCTTCAACAGAAGGCTTGATTATGGACGGTTGAAGACTTTCGGTTGCTTGTGTTTTGTCACAAATAATCAGCCTAATAAAGATAAGTTCTCTCCTAGATCATTCAAATGTCTTTTCTTAGGATATGTCCCTGGTCAAAAGGCATATAAAGCATATGATTTGCAGTCTCAAAAAATTATTATTTCTAGAGATGTTACATTCTATGAAGATGAGTTTCCTTTTAAAACTATGCCTGAGAATGAGTTTTATCGTTCTCTTCCATTTGTGTGTGTTACTAACCCTATCCAGGAGGAGTTATCGCCACGCCACCATGACGTTGTTCCTGCTGATATATCAGCTACAATTCCAGCTCCTTCTGATCATTCTTCTTCCAACATCCCTGATGCCAGTACTTCCCAACTTGTTACTACTGACTGCTTATTTGAGGTGGACAGACCAGTAGCTCCTTTACGCACAAGTAGCAAAACAAGGAAGACTCCTGCATGGATGCAGGATTTTGTCTGCAGTAGTGTGAATCTTGTTACTAATGCTGACTTAAAGATGTCGAATTTTCAATTCTTAGAGCATTATTTGGCTTTTATGGCCAATATTGATAAGTTCAAAGAGCCCGTTAATTATAAACAGGCTATGATGCATCCTGGTTGGGTTGAAGCAATGCGACCGGAGCTGAAGGCATTGGAAGATAATGCTACGTGGGAAATCACTACATTGGCCGAAGGTAAACACGCTATTGGTGCCAAATGGGTATACAAGGTGAAGTTTAACCAAGATGGAATAGTGGAAAGACTGAAAGCTAGGTTGGTGGCACGTGGCTATTACCAAAAAGAAGGGGTGGATTATTTTGATAGTTTTTCTCCGGTTGCGAAGCTTGTCACAGTCAGAGTTTTCTTAGCTTTAGCAGCTAAGAATGGTTGGTGTATTCATCAGCTGGACATTAATAACGCGTTTCTTCATGGATATTTGAAGGAAGAGGTATACTTAACTCCACCTGAAGGCTATACAAAGGCTAAGCCTGGCGAAGTTTGTCAACTCCGTAAATCTCTCTATAGGTTGAAGCAGGCCTCAAGAGAGTGGAATGCAGAATTTACTAATCAATTGCTGAAGTATGGTTTTAAATCAGGTAATGATTATTGCTTGTTTACAAAGTCTTCCGGCAGCTCTTTTCTTGTTCTCATTGTATATATGGATGATGTGTTAGTGGAAGGAACTAATGAGGATGACGTTGTTGCTGTCAAGAAATTCTTGCATTCCAGATTTACCATAAAGGACTTAGGTTATGCAAAATATTTTCTGGGAATACAAATAGCAAGGTCTGAAGTTGGGATTTTTATTTCTCAGAAAAAATATTTGTCTAACATTGTGATGGATGTAGGTTATACTGGTTCCAAGATTGCTTCCACACCTCTGCCGCGGAATCATAAGTTTGATGATGTTTCTGCCCCCCTTGACGAACCAAAGAATTATAGAAGACTGGTGGGACGTTTGTTATATCTGAATATGACTAGACTAGATATTTCCTATAGTGTTCAACAGCTGATTCAATTTTTATACAAACCATGTGAGACTCATTGGTAGGCTGCGTTGCATGTACTCAGGTATCTTAAGGGTACACATTCTCATGGTTTGTTTTATTCAGCTAAACCAGATATAGATATTGAGGTTTATTGTGATAGTGATTGGGTAGCTTGTCCTATTAGTCGGAAATCTTTGAGTGGTTATTGCGTTTTTCTTGGTGGATCCCTAGTTTCCTGGAAAACTAAGAAGCAGAATACTGTTTCACGAAGTTCTTGTGAAGCAGAATATCAAAGTATGGGTTCAGCAGTATGTGAACTCCAATGGGTGAGTTATTTGCTTCAGGATTTTCAGGTGACACTTAACACACCAATTCCCTTGTGGTGTGACAGCAAATCTGCTTTATACATCACTGAAAATCCAGTGTTTCATGAACGTACTAAGCACCTGGAAATTGATTGTCATATAGTGCGAAACAAGTTCAAGGAAGGTTTTATCAATCCCATGTATGTTTCGACTCATCTACAGCTAGCTAATGTTTTGACGAAATCCTTGAGCAATCCACAATTTGCGGTCATTATTGCCAAGTTAGGAATGGTTTCACAACCAATTCCAACTTGAGGAGGGGATGTTACAATATATTTATGTAGTAGTTAGTTTGTTAGTTAGGTGTTAACTGTAATACAGTTACTGACAGAGTTACTAACAGAATTAGTAGCAGTTGCGTATCAGTTACTAACACACTTGTATATAAATTCATGTACAGCTGTTAAATGAATAGACGAAGTTCATTCTACATTTTTTCTTCTTCATTTGCATTTCTATTACTCTCTGTTACAATAACATCTTTACTTTTATAAGGGAATACCATTACTAAATGCAAACTTCATGATTTAATAGAAATTATACCAAGACTCACTATATATAATACTATCATAATATTAAAAAATATCACCAATCATTAAAAGTAAGTACTATGTTCACTTTACAGTATTAATACAATCACTGATACAAACCATACCTTACCTCAATACAAAATGTACTAGTACTCTATTTTCCAATATCACTTATATGTAAAAATATACCATCATTCACTAGAAATAAGCAAGACATACACTTTTAAATAGGAAAAGATTGATTAAATAGAAAGAGTACTATAGCTTAATACAAACTATACTAGCAGTTGGTGCATTCAACACCACCACTATAAACAAAAGTTACCACTATGCATTTTAGATAAGTAAAAGCTTCAACGAAAAATGGAAATATCATCTCTAAGCACAAACCATACCATGCTGCAATATAAATATTCTAGTAGTATATCTATATAGAGAAAAAAAATACTACCATTCATTATAGATAAGGAAGACATACACTTTTAAATGGGAATACATTAATTGAGTAGAAAGAATAGCATGTCTCAACACAAACTATATTAAATCTTAGTATATTCATTATCACAGTACGTTATGAATAAATTTACGACCATGCAATTTAACAGTTTTAGTGAAAAATGAGAATATCATCTCAAAGTACAAATCATAACTTACCTTAATACAAATTCTATAAGTAGTCTATTTATCCATTACCACACTTTTGTATAAAAAATACTAGTACTCATTACAAATAATTAAGATATACACTTTTAAATGGATTAAATTTTTTTGAAAATATTGTATCAGTAACTATTCAGAAGTATACAAGGAGGAGTATTTATGTACACTCTACACATTTAGACTAAGTCTAGAGGCTTTACGATGAGTTACCTAATCTTCCTATAACAAATGTATCTCTTCTTATACTGACTTTTCCATTGAACATTTCAAATCTCCGTATTTATGCCAAGTTTATATTGTAGTTCCTTACTTTATCATTTAATAAGACTTGTTCCCTTGTCCAGTTCATGACCTTATATATCATTATTTGTGTGCTCTTCTCTTGTCCTTTGAATATACAGTTGCATCTTTCTTTCTATAGTGAAAATAAACAAGTCCCAAAAGTTACAAGTAATACATGTTTTTCCCTACCATTATTTTGTTTCCTATCCACCAAGTTGTAAAAGCCTTTTAGTTTAACTCATTTATCTACACTAGGCTGCACTTAAGATGTATTGTCGTACCTCTTTAGAGTAGTTGCATACAAAAAATATGTGGTCTAGGTTCTCTTGCATAACTTTATATAACATGCATATGCTTTCAGTGTTTAGGTGAGCTAAGTGATCCATAGCCGGTACTCTATTGCATAACATCAACCAAGTATAGAATGAAACCTTAAGGGGAAGGTGTTTATACCAAACCATTTTTTTCTATTACACTATTTATACTTCCCTAGTTAAGCTATCCTTGAAAGATGCATTTGAAAATATCCTTAAAGGATGAAGCTCCTAGTTGTATTTGTCCTTGCGTTCATTATTCAAACTATAGTCAAGAATCGAATGCACTAATTCTTGAGGGACATTCCTCCACTAGTTTCCTTATATCCATGTACTTACCTTTGCCTCCCTCGAAATGTGTTGAACCATATGTTGAGGGATTTGTGCATCGTTCAACATTTCCACTTTATTCTAGTTATCATGAAACAATGAAGCTATTCTCTCATTTCCTTTCTTACATAGTATGCATTTTGGTATTGAGCTTCTTGCTTTTAGGAGCTGGAAAAGGAAATGTGATTTGTCTTTGTTCTTTTGCATTTCTTGAAAATTCTTCCCCTTTCATTAACCACCATATCCATAGTGATTCTTTTTGGGTTATTAGTCACCAAATTCTTTTACTCACAGATATTTTGTTACAAAGGTTAAATGGAAAAATATTCACTAAATAGAAAGAATATCATGGCTTAATACAAACTATACCAATATTCAATATCAATAACACCACTATAAACAAAAATTATGACCACACATTGTAAATAAGTAATATCTTTAGTAAAACATGTGAATACCATATTTGAGTACAAACTATACATTGCCTCAATACAAACTATACCGGTACTCTATCTAATCAATACCATGCATAGGTATATGAATTGCCATCATTCATTATAGATAAGTAATATCTACACTTTTAAATGGGAATATAATGATTGATTGGAAATAATACCACATCTTAATATAAAATATACTAGTGTTGAATACATTCAGTACGACTGCTATAAATAAAAGTTACTAAAACACATTTTAAAAAAGTAAGAGCTTTGGTGTAAAATAGGAATACTATGACTAAGTAGAAATAATACCAAGTATCAATGTGATAGAAACAAATTGATACACGCATATGCAACAGACTGTCATTTAAATGTTTTGTCTAATATATTAAATACACTATTGCATGGTCAAAATTGTAACAAATTTGTGTCCATTAAGGCTTTCAGTGAATACAGATAAATACACAGTCATATGGAAAAACATGTTTTTATTGGAAATTTTGACAAGAAATTATGAATACATGAATTGATGCATAATTATACATAAAATTATATTAAAGGTTCTGTTTAACATGGTTTAGTGCATGATCATGTGGTCAACTGTATTCTTATTTAAAATTTAAAATAAAAATGTGAAGTACATTGATTTGTACATAAAGTGCATAGAATATATTTATTTTAAAAAATTAACATAGTTAACTATATGATCATATGTTTAACTATGTTCTAGTTTATTTTGGTAGGCATATATGCATGAGTCTTGTTTGATATCATTTTAGGTCATGTTATAATATTAGGTGGTTATGACAATGCATAACCCCTTTTTACTTGAAAAGGAGAAGGGATTTCATAATAATTACCTTTAACCACGTTTATGAATGGAAATATAATACAAGATCTACACATGGTGTCAGCTTTATTGAATCCCATAAAAAACATGATATGTATTTCACCTTCTATTGTTATTCATGAGTTTTATAATTGAACAAATAATCATAGTTCTTCTCTCATGAAAAACTACTATATAACTATTTATCCTATATATACGAATAAGATAAAAACTTATTGAGGCCCTCAAAAGCTCTCTTAACTATTATTCTAATTGTGTATTAATCCTTTATATAGAATGCACAAGACTTTACACATATCATTCTTTATATTCTTAACTTGAAACAATTTTTTAAACCTATTTTTATACAAAAAGTCATATTTTCAGTAGGGTATAATATCAAGCAAAATAAAGAAAACAAAATAATGAGATAACAAAAAGGAAACGTTGGCTATATAAATTTATAATCAAAACTATGATTATGAAAAGGAATATATACCTGCCAAAGTTTCATTTCAAGTTCCTCAGTATTTTTGTCTGTCCTCAGCATGTCACTTGAAGATTAATATTATGATAAATGAGTATGTTTGTATAGAAGCGAGCAAAAGGCAAACATGAAAATATTGAGATCATAAAGAAATGTACTTTGTCTGTGTATTTTCCTAATCAAAACTATGATTATGTTCAAAATATATACCCACCTAAGTTTTTTCCTTTATAAGTCAATATTTTTATTTGCCGATGGTGTCCCCTTTTAAACAAAAAAATATTGAGATAACAAAGAATGAAATTTGGTAATATAAATTTCTGATCAAAACTAAAGGAACCTATACCTACCAAAGTTCCTTCTGTTGTTACTCAATATTTTTGTATGTTCATGGCCTCTCCTTTGAAGATTGAGATATGCAATTTTTTCATACTACTATTCTTATGGAACTATTTTTAATTTAACATGATATAATTACTCAAGGATGCCTAAATATTAAAATTTTCCTTTATGATGAAGCAATGATTGTTAAACCTAATAGTGAAAGTGAGGTACACAATATTCTAGATTATTATATGTGTTTATATTTCTAATGGCCAAGACATGTGATTAAAGAAACAGAAAGATTATGTGTTAGATTCCCATGATAACTCTTCCTCAAAGACGCGTTTTCCCGAGCGAGTGTGCAGGAAGAGCAAAACAGTGAGGGCTTGGCTGGGCCAAGGCCCAAAGCGGACAATATCTGTGAGCGGATGGTCCAAGCTGTTACAATGGTATCAGAGCCAGTACCTGGATCGATGTGCCAGCAAGGATGTTGGCCTCCAAGGGGGTGGATCCAGAGAGGACGTTGGGCCTCCAAGGGGGGTGGAATGTTAGATTGCCATATCGATTGGAAAGGAGAACGAAGTAGGCCTTATAAGGTTGTGGATACCTCTCCCTTATAGACGCATTTTCTCGAGCGAGTGTGCGGGAAGAGTAAAACCGTGAGGGCTTGGCTGGGTCAAGGCCCAAAGCGGATAATATCTGTGGGCGGGTGGTCGAGGGCTGTTACAAATAGTATCAGAGCCAGTACCCGGGCCGATGTGCTAGCGAGGACTCTGGGCCTCTAAGGAGGGTGGATCCAAGCCTATGTGCCAGCAGGGACGCTGGGCCTCCAAGGAGGGTGGATCTAGGCCTGTGGGCCAGCGAAGACGTTGTGCCTCTAAGGAGGTGGAATGTTAGATTCCTATATCGATTGGAGAGGGGAACGAAGTAAGCCTTATAAGGCTATGGAAACCTCTCCCTTATAGACGCGTTTTCCCGAGCGAGTGTGCGGGAAGAGCAAAATAGTGAGGACTTAGCTGGGACAAGGCCCAAAGTGGACAATATCTGTGAGCGGGTGGTCTGGGATGTTACAAATGGTATTAAAGCCAATACCCAGATCGGTATGCCAGTAAGGACGCTGGGTCTCCAAGGGGGTAGATTCCGGCCTGTGTGCTAGCAAGCACGCTGAGCCTACAAGGGGGTGGATCCAGGCCTATGGGCCAATGAGGATGCTAGGCCTCCAAGGGGATGAAATGTTAGATTCCCATATCGATTGGAGAGGGGAATGAAGTATGCCTTATAAGAGTATGAATACCTCTCCCTCAAAGATGCGTTTTCTCAAGCGAGTGTGTGGGAGGAGCAAAACCGTGAGGGCTTGACTGGGTCAAGGCCCAAAGCGGATAATATCTGTGAGCGGGTGGTCCGAGTTGTTACAAATGGTATCAGAGTTAGTACCCGGGCCGATATGCCAGCAAGGACGCTGGGCCTCCAAGAGGGTGGATCCAGGCCTGTGGGCCAACAAGGACACTGTGCCCCCAAGGGGGGGGTGAAATGTTAGATTCTCATATCGATTAGAGAGGGAAACAAAGTAGGCCTTATAAGGATATGGAAACATCTCCTCAAAGACGCATTTTCCCGAGCGAGCGTGCGAAAAGAGCAAAACTGTAAGGGTTTGGCTGAGGCAAGACCCAAAGTAGACAATATCTATGAGTGGGGTGGTTCGGGCTTTTACAACATGAGTTACTGTTAGAGTTTTAACCATAATAAATCGACATTCCCGACGTTGTCTAAATGATATTAATTTTAGTAGTGACAATATTGGCTCTGTCGAAATAAACCCCAAATGTGAAGTCTTAGAAAGGTTCCTTGTGTATGAAATATGTTTCATTATTTTAATGTATTGCTTTTGGGTGAACTAAAATTAAAAAAAAAACAAATTCTACGTTTTTCTTGTAAAATAAAATCTTATTGTCTTCATTTTGAGTAGATTAAAAATTTAAATTTATAATCCAACATAAATTATGATACAATGATTAAAAATAAATTAAAATTATGCATGGTTGTGTAAATTATAAATAATATTAAAATTGAAAATATTAATCTATGATAGGTGTAATTCTAATTCTCCAAGCTCCTACATACTTTTCATTTCCTATGGATATTGAATATGATATGGAAAGTCAGTCTACTATCGTAGGTATAGGCCGATATCTTTTTGTCACTTAATTTATGAAGGTCATCGTACGATCTTCCATCAATAAAAATAAAATGATGCAGCTAAATAATTATAATTGTATTAGAGGGACAAGCAAAGATAAGCATATATATGGAACGTAAAGAAAAAGGAAATGGTGGTAGTTGAGGAATTCTACAACATACCCTTTAAATGGTGGACAAGGAAAAGTAAAATTTTTTAAGTGTTAGTGATGCACAAGATTCTTTGTACCTTGAATTTGGAATTGCTATTTGGTTTTGATTTTTATTCTTTCGGAAAATATCATATATCAGAACATGAAAAACTTTTGATTCTTTTTGCTCATTTTTTATTTCTAAATTAATTTTTAATATTTTATAAAGTTTTTCATTTATTGAGTCTAATTGTTTAATTAATTGTAAATCATTTATTTTATTAATTTCGCTTTTTGGTACTTTAAATTTATTTTCTATTAGGGGTTGTATTATGGTAATAATTTCCTTTAATTGGATTTCCATATTTGCTTGTTTATCTAATAATTTAGATATTTGTTTGGTAATACTCATAATTTATTTTTAAGATGTTCTTTTAATTCAGTAAGTTGATTTTTGATTATTCTTAATTCTTGTATGATTTTCTCTTCTGGTTTTTTAGTTTCAATTTGTGGATTAGTGATTTTAATTGACTTATCTATTTCAATTCCTAGTTCAGTAAATCTAATCGATTTTTCTAATCTAATTGATTGTGATAGTACTAATGAGAATTGTTCTTTTATTATTTTATGTTCAGATAAAGAGTCTTGGGACAATTGACTCAAAAAAGTTTATTGGATATTTTATCTCGGGTAATGTTCGAAGATTGGTTCTTAAACTAGTTCCTACTTTTGCTACATCATTAAATAATTGATCAATATATATTCTGTCAATATTTTTAAATTCTATACTATGATGTGAATTAGTTAGAGCATAACTAATTTGATATATTATAGAAAATGGTTATTGATCGTTATTCATTAAATTGTCTCTACAAAATTTGTAAGTAATAGTAATTATTTCATTCAAATTTTGTGATTGTAAAGGGATTCCTAATTTTAAACGGGTGTTAAATTTTATTTTTCCATAAGCGAGATTTCCATTCATTACTCCTATTATTTGATCATTTAAATTATTCTGTCTTTCATCAATTATAGCCATTCTGATTGGTGAATCAATTCCTTCTTGAAAAGTGGATTTTAATAATATTTGAATTGTAGATAAATGGATATATCCTATTTTGTTTCTTTTATCTGTTGGAATTTTTTATAATTGTTTACAAATTTGTTCTTGATCGATGAGACTTATACGAATATGACCATTACATTACTCGATTCTAATATGTGTTTCATGTACAATTTTTCCAAAATAGATAATATTTTTTCTATTTATTATATTTTGAAAAATATGATGATTAATATCTTATCTGGCTTTAAGATTTAAATTTGATTTAGCTATTTGTTTTTGTTTTTCTTTTGATAATAAAGTAGTAATATGAAATGTTCCATTAGATTCTGTTAAATCTAAATTTATATCTAATATATTTTCTTGGCTAATTTATGTCATTTTAATGTTAATGAAAAATTCTTTGATGTTCAGTTAATGTATTATATAACGTAATTCTTGATTATAAGAATTATAAAGACTAGTTGCATTTTCTAATCGTTCTTTAATAGGTAATAGTTTGTTGTTATTTATAAAAAATTGTAAGTAGTTATATCGTTCTTCATAATAGTCTTTTTCGTTTTTATATTGGGAAACTATACTTTCAAAATATTCAATATTAGTGGATATTTGAGTACAAATAATACATTGATTATCCATATATATTAGTTGGTTAGTCAGATATATGAGTTCTATAATGATTATTAAAGCGAATATAAAGTTGTTTTAATTCTTCCTTCTCTTGATTATATAAGGTTGTATGATTATAAATAATATTTTGATACGTTTGAAGGGTATGTTAAGAGGCATGAATGGACTGAAAAAATTATAATATAGGTAATGTTTCAATACATTTTTTACTAAGTTTTATTTTCTTTTCAGTATGTATAATTAATAAATGTATAGATCGACAATTAACACAGACAGACATAATTAATAAACTAGATTAATAAATGATATCAGGACGAAATATTTTATCAAAAAGGTATTGCATAAGTATAGGTTGAAAACCATAAATTAACAGAGTATCAAAGAAATGAATAAGATCACTTGATTTTAAATAAGTGAAACTAACAGATAAAAAGATAAAAATAGGTGTACGATAATAACGAAGTAATATTTGAAGATAAATAATAAGTGATGAAAAAATAAAAACAGTATTTAACATACCTGTTCTCGTTTCCTCTTGAGCGCCAATCCTTAGGCTAAGCGAGAGAGAAATAGGAATGAAAAACAAAGTTTTTTTTTTCCGCATAAGAGCAGAAGGCTCAGACTTTACATTATATATAGAGGCTTATGAGCTAAAGAAAGAAGACAAACAACGACAAACCTTAGAAATGAGTGTCGACCACAAGAAAAAAGAAAAGATGCTAAAGTAAAGATTCTAAAGTACAATAATGAAAAAGAGAAAAGATGGTCGGCCATAACTCTTGGCCACTACACAATAGTACGATAATTACATGGAATGATTATATAAAACAGTAGCTGTAGTACATTTATTCTTCAATTATCGCATCTTCTGAAGAGTGTCTTCCTTGATGCTTGATGGAGATGGACAATGTTGACAGTTGTGAGTCGGATGATACTGTAGCTGCTTACAAATAGACTATTTCCAATCATCAGAGAGCTCCATGAAAACTCCAGTAATGGTTAAAAATTGGGTTTCAAGATGTTTAATGAGTTGTAACAACTTGATTGTAATTGGGTTTTTGTAATCAGAAGTCATTAGAAGATTGGGTCCTCGATAATTTAGCTTAATCAAAGATTCAAGATCGATTTTAAGGCATTGTTGGTAAACTCCTCCTAAGTAGTGGAGATTAAACTGATTGATCAAATCCCAAGTAATTGAGGAGGTTCATCAATGGGTGGATATTGTCCATTACTAATGCCAATTTGGATAAATGCAATTTTGGTTAAAAAGATGGTGGAATCCTTCAAATTTTTTGCTTTATGAAAAATGAGATAATTGCTAAATACTTTGTTGAAAATTTCTCTTTCTTTGGCAAATCGATCTTTGTAATTTTTGACTGCAGTAGTAAATCTAATAGGAAAATCGATCAAGATATTTAAATTTGTTAAATAAATTGTTGGTCCCGGGTCGCAGTATGGATTTTTATGGCGACTACGTGCTACCATTGGAATTTATTGGAATTAACAATAAATAGATTTGGGAACTTAGCAATAAAATAAAATATAACATTTAATTTAATTAAAGTCTAGACAAGAAAATTTATGGTAGGACTTTTCTGATATAAGCAAATAATAATTGAAATGTCATAAAATGATTTTAGACATGAAATTGAATTATAAGAAATCATGAATTAATATAAACAATTAATAAATAATAAATAAATAAATAATGAATGATATCAAAATAAAAGAAATAAATAATATTCTTATTCCTTGGCGGAAGCAAAATAAATACACAACAATTAAAATA